>JXCR01135463.1:118894-132463 GCA_002079205.1 Phalaenopsis hybrid cultivar | reverse complement strand
ATATATATATATATATATATATATCTACAACACTGGTACAAGATAGTAAAGTAAGGGAGAGCCATATTATCCCCATTAAGTAGGAAAGATAGTTGTGAGATAGGGGCATTCCCAACATAGATTTGCTCAGTGTTCCTTCCCTGGGAAGCAAGCCAATGGGCAGAGCAGTTGCCCTCCCTGTGAATATATTTAAATTCCACCTTACAGTAGTGTAAGAGTACTTTCAACTAGATTTTCCACTTAATTAGGTTCCAAGGAGGAGAATGATCATTNGATAGTAAAGTAAGGGAGAGCCATATTATCCCCATTAAGTAGGAAAGATAGTTGTGAGATAGGGGCATTCCCGACATAGATCTGCTCAATGTTCTTTCCTTAAGAAGCAAGCCAGTGGTAAGGGCAGTTGCCCTCCTTGGGAATATATTTAAATTCCACCTTACAATAGTGTAAGAGTACTTTCAATTGGCTTTTCCACTTGATTAGGTTCCAAGGAGGAGCTTCATCATTAAGAAATATGTTAATGCAAACAGTAGAATCAGTTTCTATAATCAGGGGCCCATATAGCATTGATGTGCATTTTTGATGGCCCAGTAAATAGCTCTGAATTCTGCCTCCAAAGCATCAAGGGCCACTATAGGAGCAGTGGAGTACAAAATATAGTTGCCATGAGAGTTCCTAAAGACTCCCCCAACACCAGCATGACCTTTTGAAAAATTTCCATTAGTGATAACCTTCAGCAGCCATTAGTAGGTGGGCTCCGAAAAACTAATCTTGATTTATGTGAATGAGAATTGGTCTTGCTGGGTGTCCAATTATTGTATATATATATATATATATATATATATATATATATATATAAGTTTTAAAAAAATATGAAATCAAATTATTCCCATATCATTCAGAGTCCAAATGACAGAGCAGTATACCTCAAACCCAGTATCTATTCTGAAAGATAAACACAAGACTTGAGGATGGTGCTTGATCAAATGAACTAAGAAATATATGACATCCATTTGATATGCGAAAACCATTTTATTTGCCGACAAGTTCCCATATTTAATACGAAGAATTAAATAGGGTTTATATTAAGCTAGGTTAAGAAGAGCTTCATATTAGGGCAAACCCCTATAGTTTATTACATCTTAAATGATTGAGATCACTTAAGAAAACTCTCGATAAAAATTAGGGAATATTATCCTTAAAGAGGTCAAGAGGATAGGACTTTTCAACGAGATTAAATAAAGAGGTATGAAAGGGGAATGACTCAAATTTAGAACATTTTGTTGTAGAGTCCAAAGGAGGAAGAACTAGAGGATGTCACTGATTCTGAGGGGAACCTCGGTGACTTCCCAGTCTATCCTATTATTTGGTTTCAATTTTGGGGAGAAATTAATTAAATGTTTCATCCTGCAAAATTTTATTTTTTTAGGGCTTACATTCATGTGAAATGATCACACAAATGGCCTGGAAGATATGAGAATTTAGATCATGACAAACGACAACCTCAGAATCTTAAGATGAGTTAGAGCTTATATTGTACAACAGAGCTATACAAAAGCATAAGTCACTACCAAGTCCTTAACGTACAAAATAGTTGAAATGGTGATTATCAAAATTTTTACTTAAGTGACATATATCTTTATTGAAGGATTACATCATCCTCAACCTTGGGCTTAAAAAAAGCTAAGTATCATATTTCCAGCTTAAGCCCATCACTTACGAATCATTTAATCTTAGTTGACATCCAAGTCATGAAGATTAGGAGAATTATGATTTTGTTGATGTCGTGTATAGTTTGTGAGTGAGTTTCTACCTTTTAATCCCATTGTATTTCAATCATCCAAGTATGTTTATTAGGATCAAAGTTACCCATTTTCCCTTAGTTAATCCTAAATTTTGATTAAGGCACCAAAGTTTAAAATTACCACTTCGCCCTTAAGGGCATTTCACTTCATAACTCATTAAACACAACTCAAATGACTTTAAGAGTGTCATATCCATGAGGTAATTATAATGTTAGACGAGAATATGTGGACTTCTCAAAATTTAATTTAATTTAAATATTTATTTAAATCCAGAAAATAGGAACTTTATATATTAATTTATTTGAATTTCCAAGATAAAGTTTTAATTTATGAGAAAATTATTAGAGGTTCCCCTAGGTCTGTTAATACTTAGCCAAAATTTCATTATTTTTTGAATTAAATTATTTAAAAAAATTTAATTGGAAAACAAGAAAAATTCATTTTTAAGCATTTTAAAATTTATTTTTAACTTAGGAAAATTAGGAAAAATATTTCAATGAGTCCCAAGTTATCAAAGAGTAATTAGGTACATTTTAAAATATCTTGAGATTTTTGGGATTTTTAACTATTTTATTTATTTTTAAATTCAAAATAAAGCTTAAGAAAATAAGTATTTTTCTAAAAATAATTTTTATTTTTTCCAAATGCCTCCGATCATAAGCAACATAGAAAACCACTTTTTATAATTTTCCCAAGTGTATTTAATTTAATATAAATATTTTTGTACAGAAATACAGAGTTCCTTAGAAAATCAACTTTAATACTTGAACTTAACAAATTTTAAATTTTACAGTGGATAAACATGATTTTTATGAACAATGTGGAATTAATTTTTTCAAATTTTGATAAGTATATAATTTAAAAAAAGTTAACACAGGATATTTACATTTAATTTAATATAGGAATTTACAAAATAATTCAAGCATCATGATATTTTTCCCAGACTTCTCTTACCATAAAAAACCTACTAAATTATTCTCATAATTTTCCAAATGATATTTTAATTTATATAATTAAAATAGCCAAAATGGCTACCTTAGCTTGAAAATTAGGGCTGGAACTACAGAAGTGCCCTCTGACCTTGGAAAAATTAGAGGAATTAGCCTATGTCATGAGGAACATACCCTCAAAATTTCAAGCAATGGTGAGCAATGTTTGATCATAATGAATTTAAATACTCCAGAGGGTATTTAATTCAACAAAAAACAAGGAATAAGAAAATAATTTTTATTTTTCATCTAAATTATTCTTTGTTCAGTGAGCAAGAGGGTATTTTTCTTTTATTTTTATGATTTTTCTAGAGAAATATATGGATTTTTGAAGTTTATGCATTTAGAATAACTCAGAAAATTCATATTTTTCTACTTATCCTGCGCGGTGCCAACTCAACCTACGACGGCTACAAACTCACACACAGTGCGCTTCCATTCATCACAACCATCCACCTCATCTACCACGTGTCCCACATTTATGCACCAAGAGTATGTCCGACTCAATATCCTTTGTTTGTTGGGTAAGGCGCGATCAGACGGCTCTCCATTATCATCCCCAAGTGACCTAACCTGATATTCGTTCACTCTAAAACCTTAAGATCTTATCTTAGACTCAACCAAATAACATGAGGTTTGTTTCTAAACCTTCATCTACTCTAGACTAACATATCCATATAGTATATACGGTATGAAATACATTAAATATGTATAATGAATCAAAAAAGGCTAGGTTTAAGGTTGAGGTTAAATACCTTTGTTTGAGAGAGGAGGCCTCAATCAGATGGTTGTGATAGCTTCAATTAGGTCCAACGAGCCTCCAGATGAATTCCTGTGCTCTGGTTAATTATCTAGGTATGTTTTCAATCAAAGTGGACTTTAGTTGTTGGTCTAGAGCAATCCTAGAGGCTGCTTAAAGGGGACTTTGATGAGGAATCAAATCCTTTTGCTTTATGGATGGTGTGTGAACAATTAAATGGAGTTTGGCTCACTATAGAGGTGTGGAGAAAATTTTCCTGGTTTTGAGGCAAATTTCAGAGAATAAATTGCCTATGTAGAGTGGTTATGGGTGGCTGAGAGTAGGGGGTTTACCCTTAAGATAGTTTTAAGAAGCTCTGGTGAGATTTTGACAGAGTTTCCTTAAGGTTTTCAGCTTTCTCCTTTTTGTCCATGAAGGAGGTGAGTCTTTATAGAGGGGTTTGGAGTGGAGATCAGGGCCAATTAGTGGGTGCATTAAGCCGCTTATGTTGAAGGCATAAGAGTTCCAAAGAGCAATTGGGGTTGGACAACTTGGATAAGTTCAATTGGATTTGAGTTTTGTGAGGTGGCTCTCGGTTTGAAATTTTCTGATGATTAGGGTGGCTGGCTAGAGTTGAGTAGGTGGTCAGGTGAGTCAATGCAAGTGTTATTTTTAATTAACCCTCAATGGTTTTTCAAGATGGAGGAGATTTCTTGGTTAAGGCACAAAAATGAGATGAAATCCCTTAATTTAGGGACCCATTGGTCCATAGCTTACTTGGACGGGTTTGGTGTTGTTTAATCTGGTCAAAAGAGGCTTCTTAGTGGCTGTGGTGACATTAATTTGGTGACTTTGGCATGACTAAGTCAATTTTGGTGCATGGGTTCAATTTGGGTCCAAATGACTAGAAGTTGGGTTTCAGTTAGGCTAGCCATGGCGTTGAGCTCAATTGATTAATAAACTTTGTGTAGATGATTGTCGCAAGAGGTTTTGAAATGATTTGGAGTAATTTTGAATTAATTTGGAGGCTCAATTAGAAGGATTTTGGGCATTTGGTCAATTTAGGTGTTGGGTTAGACTTGGGTTTAGGTTGGGCCAATGTTGGGTTAGGTTCAAATTGATGGTTGAAAATGGTCTATAAGAATGTAATGAAGAGTTTTCAACATCAATTGGGTATCAATTTTGCGGTTAGGGAATTCAATTCGGGTGAATTTTGGGACATAGCCAATTTGGGGAAAATTTAGGGATTCTAAATGTGGGTTGAAATTGAGTGAAATTGAGTGAAATTGAGTGAAATTGAGGCTTTAAAAAGGCCAATTAAACGCCAATTTTATGTATAAGATGTCTAGGGAGAATTTTGGATTCAAATTTGGGCAATTAAGTGGATCATATGGATCAATTCTAAACGCCAATTGAGCTTTGAGCTTTGATCAAAATCAAAACCCCCAATTTTAACCGTATGACTTAATCTCACCTAAGCTCAAAGCTCAAAGCTCAAAGCTCAAAGCTCAAATTTGATTTGTATTGATCATAAAAAAGATGAATTTGAGTTTAGAATTGAAATTTTGGGGAATTGCGGCCAAATTGATGGACATTTGAGGTGTATTTGGGGAATTCAGGCTTTAAAGGCAATTTGAGAGTTTTGGTCCAAACGGTCAAATTGGTCCAATTGGGTTCAATTTAGGGGTCCAAATTGGTTTTGAAGAAATTTGAAGTGATTTTGGAGGTTTTGGGAAAGTTTGGGGTGCCAAGGGTATTTTTAAAATGTTGGCAATTTTGAGAGTATTTTTGTAATTTTAGCATTTTTGGGTAGTTTTGGGCAATTTGGGTAGTTTCAAATTGTTTGAAATTATTTTTTGAATAATTTTGGATATTTTGGGTGAAATTGAGAATTTTGGCCAAGTTTTGGATTTGAAGAGCATTTAAGTAATTTGAGTGGATTTAGGGGCAAAAGGTTAAGTTGGATATTTTGGTAGAATTGCGGTGCCAATCACCTTATATGAGCTTCGAATAATGAAATCCCCATTTGTGTCCTCTATGTATTGGTCATAGCTAAATCATAGCCTAGGGTTAGTGAGTTCAGGGGACCATCTACATGAGTCTCCCCAAAGATCAAGGGATTAAAGTGAACAATTTGGGTTTAGGGCTGCAAGTGAATATAGATGATAGTGAGTGTAAGTGAGTGAACTAGCTCCAGACCAACACCAGGGTCAACTCTAAGGTCAAGCTGTTTAATAGGTACTCTCCTTAAGATCCTCCATACTGACCCCACCTATTAAGTGCTAGAGGTTAGGACCAATATGTGGAACTTCAAGTTGAGCAAGGAATGGTTTAGATTTTCTAATCGTGATGGTTTCTTTTCTATTTTTCTACGAATAGTCAAAAGGAAAGTTATATGACTAGACCTTAGGCCACTAAAGAAGAAAAAATAAACCTCAACAAAAAGTGAGGTCAACAAATGTACCCCCAATAGGTAGGGTGTGCAGGGCAAGCACACCGCGCATGGTGGCATTGTCAGACGAGATCAATAAAACCAACACAGACTCTTAAGTCAACAGACCTAGAAAGAAGTGTGAAATTGAGTGCTAGTTGTTTCTACTGGGAATATAACAAGTGAATATTTAATCGAAATCAAGGAATAGGAACTCTCATTGGGGTTTGTAGAGTAGCTTTCAAATTATCAAGCTTCTGGTGTTTTCGGGGAATGTGAATCAGTATTTAAGTGCCAACTCCAAAATAAGAATTGAAATTTAGGTATCAATCCCAGAAAGAGAATCAGAATTTAGGTGCTGACCTCGAAAGATAAGAATCAAAATTTGGGTACTTATGTGAAATGAGGATTGAAATTTAGATATCAATCTCAAAAGGAGAGAATCAAAATTTAGGTACCAACTTCAAAATATAAGAATCTGAATTTAAGTACTGATCCTGAAATGAGAACTGAAATTTAAGTATCAATCTCAGGAAGAGAGTCAGAATTTAGGTATCGACCTCAAAATATAGGAATCAGAATTTAGGTACTGATCCCAAAATAAGAATTGAAATTTAAGTATCAATCTAATGAAGAGACTCAGAATTTAAGTATCGACCTCGAAAGATAGGAATCATAATTTAGATACTAATCATTAAATGAGAATTGATATTCAACTATCAATTTAAGATGGAGAGAATCGAAATTTAGGCACTGACCTCAACAAAATAGGAATCAGAATTTAGGTATTGATCCTAAAATGAGAATTGAAATTTAGGAATCAAACTCGGAAGGATATAATCAAAAGTCAGGTACCGACCTCAAAAATTGAGAATAGGATGTCGTGTTCCATTTAAAGGGCTCATAAACTGATCTCAAGGAGTTAGGTAGAGAATCAGATGGCATGTTCCATTCAAGGGGGTCTTAATCAAATCTCAAGGATTGAGAGTAGGATGTCGAGTTCAATTCAAGGGGGTCTTAAACCGATCTCATGGATTGAGAATAGGATGTCGTGTTCCATTTAATGGAGTCTTATACTAATTTTGAAGATATGTGCCACATTAGGGGGGAAAGCTCAGGGACTCATATCCAACTCAAATGGTTAGAAGGCAAATCTTTGTTACTTTTGGGAGAAAAGCACTGGGACTCACATCCAACCTAAGAAGTAGCAGGAAAAGAATTAGCGTTTCGGTACTATCTCCAGAAATAATATGAAAGTAGTGTAAGGAATTTGCGGGGTTGAACTTATGAATATGTGTCATGTGACAAGTTTAACATTGGTGAGGAAGATATGAGGCATTTTGTGAGATTTAGTGCAGAATGTGAAGTTTCGTGGAGATGTAAAGAGAATTAGTGTAGATAAGGACAGTCGTACTGCGCGAGTAAAGAGTTAGAGACTTCAAAATTGAGAGAATCAACTCAAGAGATTTATTTTCTATTCTTGTTGTTTTTATCACATTTAATTATCAAAATATATTTTCAAAATTTAATTTTTGTTGGTTGATTTTTCAAAAGAGTAGTTTATTTGAAATTTATTATTATCAAGTTTTTTTTTTGTTTTGTTCCTTGTTCATTGTAGTTTGGAACCAACGTATGGTTCTGTGGCACTTTATCCATCACAAAAAAGGGCAATTGGGCAAATAGACTAAATTTTGAAAGAAATTTCATTAATCTACTTCAAACAGATGTTACAGATTGAATGTAGGCTGAAGCATTAAAAAGTACAATATGCTGAACTCAGCAAAAGTACGTCAAAAAACATATCATGCTGGGTACATATCACAAGCTGAGCATATCTGATACATATATCATCATATCTGCCGTTTTAAAATACAATACAAAAAGTTATCCCCTGACTGTCCATTCTCGGCGGGGTGAGCTCCCGATCAAGCTGACCTACTAAGTCAAGCTCCAGGATAAGAGTTCCCTTTGCATGTACTTAAAGGTACAACCCTCTCATAGCTCATAAGGTTGTAATTCTTCTAACTTCTGATCCAGTTGAAATCCATACGACATCTTGTTTCTACCCATTATTCTGAAAGTCACAGACACACTGCGGTATCATACCCCTGAAATATAGTGTTTGGCAATGTCTGCTCCATTTCCTTTGAGAATTAGTACTGAGCCCACTGGTAACAGAATCTCCACGGATCCGCTAAACTTGTCAAAGCCAATGACATTTATTTTTTTCCTAAATAGGATATTGCTCTCTCTCATGAAGGAGACTCAGCAAAAAGGTCTCACAAAAACATGATGGTCTATATGCAGGGCAATGCAATCGCCTTCATCGTAGATATTGATGATGCAACTGTTAGGAATGTAATTGGCTGGAAGTATGCTCTATCAAACCATCCTTTTGATCATACACTTTATCATAGGAGGTAACAGATCCAACCTCATCAAGTCTTAAAATCCTCGGGGGATTTCCTTGTCTATCTTTGGTAAAATTATAACCGCAACCACATTGTATGGTGATTCTTCCTTTTTCCACGCATCCAATTTTGTGGTTCAGAATAGGTTCTTTCCATTATAAGACCAGCTCGACCTCTATCTCTTAGAATGAATATAGAGTCTAGAATGCTTCTTTCATTGCTTTCAGAGAAGACATTGGTGTACAACTCCAAGCCTTCTAGTATATTGACGAATCTTTCTTAAACTTTTTCATAAAATTCAAATTTCCTTTCCTTTCCTTTATTTATTTTATAGTATTATACCATGGTGATGATTGACAGCTATTAAGGATGCTCCCTCATTTCAATATCAGCAGGAATCCATGTTGGTGTCGTCTCTGTTTCTAGCAGAATATATGATTCACACATTGAGTGATCGGTGACCTAAAAACTGTTACTGGTGGACGTGTACTCCTCTAGAGTACTGTGGCGCTTTAAGTGGAAGATGTTGTAGTCCACACATTCCACAAACACCCATGTAGCTTATATACGTGTGGGAATCTTGGCGTTGCAAGTCGGGCAACCTAGACAAAGATCATCTAAAATCTCTGGTATCATCAGCTCTGTAGTGAAATTAGACTCATCCTCTGTGGTAGACAAGGTGCAGGAAGTTTCTCTCATACATGGAACATAGATTTTCCCCTCAGGAATTAGGGTAAGAAAGTTTTCTGTCCCCTTATGGCATCTTCTTTCTTCACACAAGAAGGCTCTATTTTTTCAGCGATTTGCATTTCTACGTTGAGTCCTTCGCAAGAGTGCATCTGACGGTCTCTTGTCATCAGCAATGACTAGACCTCCTATCGGTGCAGTTATCATAGAGGAAAAAGACTAGTCCCCTCCATCGGATCTTGTTGCACTATCACTTTCTTCCCCATCAGTGAGGAATCCTCTATAGTGCTGATCTTTAACAGTGATGGTAGCCCTTCTTTTCCTGAACGACTGACCACGTCCATCACGGGACGCTCATAGTCTACATCGACTTGACTGAAGTCCATGTCAAAGTCTATGATGCCACCCTACAGTGCCCTTTCCTCGTTAAGTGTAAGATTCCAACCATCCTTGAGAACAAAAATTAGCTTCTGTTCTGATATTTTTTTCTATAGACAATAGGAAAAACATCAGTGCCTGAAATTTAGCAGAAATAAGAACAAAAAAAGTGTTTATTAGACCAAATTTTAGTTTATGTTGGTGAGAAAATCATTTATTTATGTATATATTTTGTTTAATTGACTAAGATATCCAACTTAAAAGTAGAAAGAAGAAAATTGAAGTTTGTAAGTTCAAAAATTTTCATTTTATTGAGGTTAATTTTATCACAAAATATTTGGGAACAGTCATAAACATTTGGACAAATAAATAACCCTAGAATAATCAAAATTTCAAAATTTCAACTTAAGCAATGTCAAGTTGCATAGTACGTCTTCAAGTATCATTCGTTGATTGACGGTCTGTCGCCTTGAAAATTCACTAGCTGGTAAGCTCCTCCTGCGTAGATCTTTTCTACGACAAATGGTCCTTCCCAATTTGGCTCAAAATTTTCACCTACTTTACGGCGTGCAAGAATATGCCTTTTGAGAAAAAGTATGAGATCACCAATTTTGAATGTCCTTAAGCGGACCAATTTGTCATGAGCTTGTACCATCCTTGCTTGGTAAAGCTCCAAATGTTATTGTGCTTCTAGTCATTTTCCTTCAAGACTTTCCAATTCTTCAAGTGTGAGTTTTGTACTTTTTTTTCTTGTATGTTGATTGGCAATAGCGACTCTAAGAGACGGCGTCTGGACTTTTAACGATAGTACGGCCTCAGACCCGTGATACGCCTAAAAAATGACTAATTTTTCATATATATTTCATGCTAAATTTTAATGATTTTTAATGATATTACACTTTAATGGAAGTTATTTTGTATATTTTTTATTCCAGGGACAAGAAATGGAGTTTTGGAAAAAAAAGAAGCAAAAATGGTGCAATTTGGAGCAGAAACGAGCAAGAAAGAAATTTTTGTCCTAGCACATTTCGATGTCTTTCTATGCTTAATCTCATTTACACTTCTCAAACATTTTTGAAAGAAATTAGACTTTAAAGAAAGTTTTTTTATTCTTATTTTGTAAGTCTATCCTTTAGGAACACAACACAACTGAAACGAGGCGAAACAGAGCTAAAAGGAGCCAAAGAAAGTAAAATCGTGGAGCTGTGCAGGGTGGGCGCTGACAACGCCAGAGCTAGAGCCGACATCGCGAGAGAGTATAAACTGAAGTCAAAATGAGGTTGATGGTGCCCAAAACTGCGCCGACAGTGCCCTGGACGGTTTGGAGGCGATGTTGGGTTAATTTCTAGAAGATTCAATGTATTTATACGCTTGTTGGAGGGTTGCTTGAGGCATCTCTTGGGAAATTCATTTCTACACTATAATATAGAGCATTTATGTTAGAAAAAGTGGTGTGTGTGGTGTGTGTGAGTGGAAAAATGAGGAGAATGTTTAGAGATTGTAGAATACGAGTTGAAATGTAGATTTTTACCATTTTGGAGAGATTGGTAAGGGGGTTTTGAGAGAATATGTAAGGGATGTTCTAGCATTACGTGGATCAGTGGGAGACTCTGTGAGAGAGATTTTTATCTTTCTTTCAAGGGGAATAAATTAAGTATTATGTTCTTCATTATCTTATGATTTTGTAAACACTTATCTAGTGGATTTTCTTTGATTTAATGAAGCATTTTATTGTGTTTTTTTCGTGCTTTGTGATGTGTTTCTCTTATTCTTTCTTCTTATTAGGAAATAGTGGCATGAGAGAATTATGTAATTGTTTTCCTTTTACTTTTCTTTTATAATGATTATGATTCATGTTTAGGATTTCGGGATGCATGCTAGAAGAAGTTTTAATTATAAATGTGATGATTTTTACTTGCAATTCATTTACATTACAATAGAGGCCTGTTGTAGTGTTATAATTCATTGTAATTGCATTAAGACCCGAGAGGGCAGAGTAATTCTCAACAAAGTGGAACCACATTTGATTCCATGAAGGAGTATTTCATTCATGGAATTAAGTGCAAATAAATCCTGCGACAGATGAAATTCACTCAGTATACAAACCCCTATCGTAGAAGCTGACTCATTTGAAATAAATCCAGATATTATCCGACTGGCACAGAACGACCAGTTTTGGGAACATCTTTGGAGGATCCCTTTTTACACTTATCCAATTTTCTAGAACTTTGTGCTACATTTTGTTATATTGACATGTCAAACAATGTTGTTAGACTAAGGCTCTTTCCTTTCTCACTAAGGGATAAGGCTAAAATGTGGTTATATTCATTAGCACATCTCTCTTTTAAAAATTTGGAGGAGTTAACTCAGAAATTCCTAGCTAAGTATTTTCCACCTTCAAGTACTACTAAACTTAGAAATAATATTATCTCATTTTGTCAGTATGAAGGGGAATCAATATAGGAGCTTGAAAAAGATTTAAGGAACTCCAAAGAAAGTATCCACACCATGCTCTGCTTGATTGGTTAATCATTCAAACATTTTACAATGGGTTATTAGAATCCCTTAGGTTTATAATTGACGTTGCTGCTGGTGGATCATTAATGCAAAACCATTTAATGAAGCATATGCGTTATTTGAAGAAATGGCTACAAATGAATTTCAATGACCCTCTACAAGGATAAATTCTAAAAATGTAGCCATTGTTCATTATACAGATGCGATTGCAATTCTTGCATCTCAGGTTGTTGCAAGATCAGGAAAGTTAGACTAATTTGGGATGAACCAGCCTCAATTTACTCCAATAAGTGAGGAAAGTTCATTATGGCATATGATTGATTCCAACTTATCATATAAGACTTTAAATACCATAAACAACTTGTATTCTAACCTTTACAACCCAGTTTGGAAGAACTATCCTAATTTTAACCGAAATCACACTACTTGGGGTAGAAACCAACAATTGAAAAATAATCATGCAAATCCTAATGGAAGTTGGAATGATTAGAGGAACACAAACTATAGAACTTCATATCCATCATACTCAAACAAATATCATCAATTTGAGGATAAGAATTTGTCTACAAAAGAAGTGGTATTGCAGATGGGAAACCAGTTGCAAGGTCAAAATGCTGCGATTAGAAACATATAGAATAAACTTGGAAAAATTGTTAATTGACTTTGCAATAGACCCCAAGAAATACTTCTTAGNAAAGCTTATGACACCATACACTGGGATTTCATTGAAGAGGTTCTGCAGGCTAGAGGCTTCAATATGGATTTTGTATGCTTAATTAGAAGATGGCTGTTTAATAATGCTCATGCTATTCTCATCAATAGAAAGACTCAAGGTTTCTTTACTGCTTCTAGGGGAATCAAACAAGGTGACCCCCTTTCCCCCACTATTTTCATTCTTGTCTTTGACTATCTGTCCCTTATTCTCAATCAAATTCCAAACATATCTCCTCACAACCTGTTTAAGCACAGTTCAAACATTGTCATTAGCCATCTCTCCTATGCAGATGATATTATTATTTTTTCTAAGGCCACTAAACCTGCTGCAAAACAAATCCAAACCCTTCTCAATGATTTTCTGTCTTGTTTTGGGCTACAGCTGAATAAACAAAAGTGCTGTTTCTATTACAACAAAGGAGTTAAACAACCTTTCAAACACTGGGTCTCTGATTTTACTGGCTTTCAAACCCCCCACACTCATCTGAAATATCTGGGGGTCTTTCTTCTGAAAGGAAGGATTAGACAGATCCAATTTGATGATGTTGTGACAAAAATTCAAGCTAAGCTCACTCATTGGACTAATTCCTTCCTATCAAATGGTGGAAGGATTACTCTCCTTAAGCATGTACTATCTGCCTTCCCCTCCAACCTTCTACAAATGGTTTCCATGAAAAAGAGCTCTCAGCACCTTCTTGAAATAACCTTCAACAGATTTCTTTGGTCAGGGCAAAGAACACAGAAGCACTGGACAAATTGGAACTCTATCTGTAAACCTACTCAGAATGGAGGTTTAGGTTTTAGAAGTTTCAAACATCTTCATCTGATGAACTTCTGCAAGTTGTGGATTCATTTTAGAGCTCAAGAGTCACTTTGGGCTATTTTTCTCAAAGGCAAGTAT
>JXCR01135463.1:101969-117187 GCA_002079205.1 Phalaenopsis hybrid cultivar | reverse complement strand
AAGCAAAATGTTAATGCAAATAGTAGAATCAGTTTCTACAATTAGGGGGCCCATATAGCATTGATGAGCAATTCTGATGGCCCAGTAAATAGCTCTAAATTTTCCCTCTAAAGCATCAAGGGCCACTATAAGAGCAGTGAAGTACAAAATACAATTGCCATGAGAGTTCCTAAAGACTCCCCCAACACCAGCATGACCTTTTGAAAAGTTACCATCAGTGTTTAACTTCGTCAAGCCATTAGTATGAGGCTCCAAAAAACTAATCTGGATTTATGTTGATGAAAATTGGTCTTTCTAGGTGTCCAATTCTTTATTACATTCAGGAAATGGTGGTACTTGATCATCTTTTGAATGTAAGAAGTACAGTTTAAGATAACTAAATTTGACCCAGGAAAGTGTTCCTCAAACTTAAATTGATTTCTGCACATCCATATAAACCAAGCAACCAAACAAGGGATCACTAAGAGGTTACTATTCTATCAATCCTCCCAAAATGTGATAAACTTGAGACAATTTAAGTTGTAAGTGTCAATTTTCAGATGATTCAGAAGCCCTGACCAGATTCTTTGGGAGAAATTATATGTGAAAAATAAATGCTCCAATGATTCTTCTGAAGCATTGCATAGATGGAAGATTGAAGGCCCTCTCAGAACTTTCATCTTTAATATATCATCATTAGGGAGTAAGGAATGCCAAAGTTTCCAACAGAAGAATGACATGGAAGGAGTTAAGAGCTTACCCTAAATGGCTTTACCCCAGGCCACCTGATTCCAATTAAAAAATTGATGATAAATGTAGGCAAATAATCTCTAAGAAATGACATGTTTAATAAAAAATTTATCTTTTTGATTAGATGAGAAAGAAGTATTGTTAACCCATCTAACTTGTTCACTTAATAAGACATTGTTGAGCGTCCTACAGTTCCACTGATCTTCAGACCAAAAGTCTTTGACCTGACTGTTAAAGTTAGGATGGGAGATAGGGCATTCAAGCATCTCCCCATTGCTGACCCAGTGATCCAACCAGAAGTTAACTTATCCTTCTCCCAGCTCCCACAGAAAAGTTCTTCAGCCTTAATTTTGATATTCAACATTTTGGACCACAATCTAGAGTCCCCCACTTTTTTTGATACCAGGGTAGGATGTATAAACCTGTAATACTTCCTCATCATAAATCTGGCCCAAAGACTGTCTTGGGCCCTAAGTATGATCCATAATTTGTAGAGGTTGATAAAGCTCAAATGTTGAAAATCCTTGAAACCTAGCCCACCAGCTTGCAAATGTTTACACATCTTCTGCCAAGGGAGCCAGTGGTACTGCTTCCTTTGTCCAGACCAAAGAAATTTATAAAAGATTCTTCCAATTGCTACTTATGTACCCATTTGCATAGTCAACATTTGAAGGACATATGAGGGCATGACAGTCAGAATGCTCCTCTAAATTGTGATCCTTCCACCATTTGACAAAAAAAGAATTAGTCTAATAGTCAAGTTGAGCTTTAATTTTGTCAATAACTTCTAGAAATTGGATTTATCTAGTTCTACCTTTAAGTAATTGAACACCAATACTTGATGGGAAGAGTACTATAGTTGAAACCAGTGTGTTCGAATATCTAATGCTTGATCTGAGTTGAATTAGTGTTAACAAGGAGTTGACATTTCTGTTGGTTAAGATCCATACTTGAGGCTTGCTGAAAATGTAGAAGGCATTTATACAACTTTCTGACAGTATTTTTTGAAGCATTTGAGAAAATAATATTATCATCTGCATAAGTTAAATGGCTTATAATAATGTTGGATCTGTGATGATAAGCCAAGTGAGGTGAGGCAATAAACAACTCATTCAACTGTCTAGAAAAATAATCTTTAGCTGGGATGAAGATGGACAGTGGAAATAACAGTTTAACATTAATCAAAACTGAATGTCCATTACTCTTCAGCCATCTGTGAATCAAATTGATGAACTCGTCATTAAAGCCTATGGCAGGTAAAGTATCAAGAATAAAGTCCCAGTTGATTGTATCATAGGCCTTGATTATGTTAAATTTGAAAATAGCATTTCCTCCTCTACATTTTCTATCTAGATCCAACAAGAGTTTCTGGGCAAGCAGAATATTATCACTAATATTTTTCCCTTTGATAAATGTAACTTGATTATCACTGATGAGGTACTGAAAATGTGGCTGAAGCCTGAAAACAATAATCTTGCTGATCAATTTGGAAATCACATTAGTTAGACTGATGGGCCTGTAATCTCCCCAACTATTCCTATTCTAATTCTTTGGATTCAATGTAATGATAGAAGCACTGAAATATCTAGGGGGATCCATACCATGAAAGAAGTTCAATTTTGAAAAATACAATTTCTTAGGGAAAAAATAAAGTTTAGTTTAAAAAGAATTTTCTCCCCGTCTGCAAACATAAATTTTATATCTAATTTAAATTAGGAAAGTTCATGAAGGATAAGAAAAAAATTTAAAATTTAAAATAGGAAAACTATTGCAGGTACAAGTAGGAAAGACAACTAATGAATAGTGTTAAACATATGATTAACATGCATAACTATAAAAATACAAAATTAAAACTACTCTAGCATTTAATTTGGAGTATAAGATAAATAGTGGAAATAACAGTTTAACAGAAAAAAAAAACTTAAAATAAATTAAATACAAGCTTATTACACATAAGTAAAATAAATTCCAAACATAACAGAGTCCAAATTTTCAAACACAATAAAGAAATGAAGGAAAACAACACACTAAACATCACTCTTCATCATATTCAGCATCATCATCACCATCATCATCATCATCATCACCCAGATCTATGTCTTCATCCATCTCAGAAAGTCGATATGACATAAAAGTAGGGCAAGAAGGAAATTTCACAGAATGGTCATCTCATATGTATCTCCTCATAGCCTCATTATAATCAAAATCATACTCAATCTTCCTCATCATAATATCAACACAACGATACAAATGAGATTCAAGCCCTTTTACTTGATTTTGTAAGGCTATAATGTCTCCTTGTTGAATCATCATTTATTCTATTAGAGAATGCATAGAAATAGTCTCAGAAGCAGATGGTCTAGGAGCAGGAGCAGGAGCAAAAGTAGAAGCTAAAGTAGAATGTATGTTCACTTCAGTCCTATGTCTAGTCTAAAAATGTCTCTCATATTTTTCTAAATTTGTTTTTCTAATTTTTTTATGAGATGGTAAAGTTTCTTCCTAAGTGTCATACTTTACTCTAGAACCAGTAAACAAAATAATAAGAGAAGGGTAGCCCAAACCTCCATTAGTTCCTAATCTTGAAGAAACAAGCATGTTGGTATAAATGAGGGAGCCAAAGTCAATAGGTTTCTTCATCTGAATACAATTGTTTAATGTGGCTCTCTCATGGGTTACCTCACAAAAATGGTTGGTAGGCAACAGTCTTCTAAAGATACAACAGTGTCAGGCTCGAGAATGAACATTAATTTTTGAAAAAGAAAGTTCATTCGTCTCTCATTCTTAATTTCCAAACACCATTTCTATCAGTCAACAATCCCATAATCTCATCTAACTCAGCATCAGTATGATGGAACTCAGAAAAGAAGTAGGTAGAAATACTATGTTGTTGGTATTTGTGGTTGATCTAAATAGAACAGATATCCACATTTTGTGCCTGCATAAATACCAAGTCATCTGATTCATCGAGAAAGTTGACATAGAATTCACGAACAACATAAAAAATAGAAATTACAGTGAAATAACAAAAATGTTGTCACTGTCACTCTGCCATCAAGTATTCAACAGTACCACCCAGATGAAGATAACTGCATTCTGCAATCTGTGCCAGTTTTAGTACCTTGGTGCCAAGGCTCAAAATTTCATTTTTTTTATTTTTTTGTTAAAAGCATTGTAAACTAAAGCGCTCCATCTTCTAATTAGTTTAAATTCTCTTAAATTTTCATAATTAAGTAATTTAGTAACATCAAATTTTCAAAAATAACAATTAACTTCACATTTTTATATATAAATCCAATAAAATACAAATAAATAATTTGAAATCACACATAATTTCAGCGTCAAAATCACACCCAACACGTAGCACTGAATACTAAATAATTAAATACTAAAAGAAAACACAAAAATTCCAATATCAAAAACTAAGGAAATTCAAAATAAGTACACACAGACAAGCTTTTATAATTAAGAAGTCAAAAATTCAGAGTTGCAACACATCTTCATCTTTAGTACTATCATCTTCTTCAAGATTTCTGATTGCTTGGCGATGCACAAACAAGTTATAGAAAGGACGATGAGGAAATTCATCGGTCAAGTCTTCTTAAATCCAAAGGGTTTTCTTGTACCTTCACATCGTAGATTCTTCCATAAGCTCAGTGAGATCAAATTATTATTTAGTTCTCTAATCCAGATGGTTGAACTGATCAAGAATACTGCTAATCGCATTCATAAAATTAGTCATCTTCTTATCAAACTTCTTAATCTTCTTCCAAATAACAAATGAACTCTCAGGAAATCTGGGTCGTATAGGTGATGAATTTTGAGATGATTGATCCATAAGAACATTTCTGTCATCCACTTATCAATTTTCTATATAATCACAATTTAACACTGGGTCCGTAGGCTTCCAAGGAAGAAGCAAATTTTCTCAATTTTTATATGGAAATTGTGATTTGTTACAAATCAAAAATATAGAGGATAAATGTCCAAGACCAAGATTAGACCTCTTCAAAATCAAACCAATATTAGATTTTACTATTATAGCACCCACATTGATAAGTCTTCCAGTTTGAACACAGTATTTCAATATATAACTATCCTTCATCGCTTTACTTAATTTTTTAGTAGGGAGAAATTTTGCCAAAATAATGATATGTCAAGGCTTTGATGCAAAATTTAACAATGAAGAAGGAAAACTTGCATTATTGTTATCTCTTATCTTTTATGTTCCATCATCATCCGCTAAGAATCTGAAAACTTCATTCATATTGTCTCTCGTAGGGGTAAAGTTGGTACAATAACAAATTGGAACATTCTCGATCAAGAACAAATCATTAATCCTTCAAGGACTAAAAGGTATCCACCTGCCTCAAACTTTGACAACTCCTTGACTTATCCCACGAAGATTTGCATAAAATTCCTTCATAAGAGGAATTACTATGGTTGTACTGGTGTAGCATAGTAACTCCCATTTCTTTTGCACAATGATATCTTCCACAATAATATGAGGAGTATTGAATCCTTGATTCATGAAACCCCTTTCCAAGATCAACCTCTTCTTCTTAAGGACCTTGCCATGCAATCTCTGTACATCAAAACTAATGAACTTTCTCCAAATAAAATTCTCATATTTGGAAGTTTCCTTGGAGTTGGAGGCCATAAGAAAAGATTAGTGGATCCTCTCCCACCATACCAATATTATTTGATTCCAAGTGGCGGGTTTTAGGAGTTATATTGTAAAAATTTTGTCAAAAAACAAACAATAGAAGGTTTCCAGGTGGTTTTTCCAACTAGAGTGCCTAGGAGCAGGATTCTAGAACTTAGGCATTCAGCTTCCTAGAATGTGGTGCTCAGGAGCTAAATTAAGCCCTTATGCACCAGCACACAGAGAAACATGCACTTAGGCACCAGTTTATGCCCCTAGGCACCAGTGCACCTTTTTGCACCGTTTCACCAGAATATTTAAAACGTTTTAATGTACTTTCCTAAACATGTAAATATTTAAAACACATATAATTCAATCACAATAGCTTATATTATATAGAAAAATTGAAAAGAATTACACACATAATAATGAGTTTCCTCCCACAAAGCACTTGGTTTAACATCGTCAATCTGACGTTCTCAGTTTCTACTTTGAGTTATCCAATATTAAAACCTCTTTAAAATTTTATTTGTGTCCATCAAAATAAGATTTTAACATTTGTCCATTAACTTTAAATATTTGTCTATTTTTTAGATTTTCAATATCCACAAAACCATATGGGTAGGCTTTTTAAAAAATAATTGACATTAAGCACCTGGACTTAAGTATTCCCGGAAATAATTTCAATGTTATCTAATACAAATAAAATTCTTGTAAAGGTTTAAATTCCTTTTTTATTTTCTTTCGATCGTGCTAATTTTTCTTTTTTTGTTTGTAAATCTTAGCACTTTCATAAGAGTCATTTCTAGTTTCTTCGAGCTTAATCAATTTCAATAATCATTTCTCACCAGCATCTTTTGAATTGAAATTGAATTTTTTAAAAGCCCAATAAGCTTTTTGCTCCAACTCTATTGCTAAGTGACAAGTCTTTCAAAAGATAAACCTATTTGAAGACATTCCTACATGAGTTTTAGTAGTCAATCTGTAAGCCCATAATGCAGTATCTAATCTACGAGACCAATCCATTTTGTTAGGGTTTATAGTTTCTCCCAATATTCTTTAATTTCACGATTAGATAATTCTGCTAGAACGCTAGTTTGGGGATGATAAGCAATGGAGATCTTATGCTCTATATCATATTTTCCAACCAATTTATCAATTCTTTTATTCCTGAAATGAGATCCCCCATTTTTTAATGTTTACTCTACACATTCCTTATCTTGTAAAAATATTTTTAATTAAAAATTTTGAAACAATCCGAGCATCACATTGAGCTAAAGCAGCTACTTCAATCCATTTTGAAACATATATATAAATTTTTGAAAGAGAGAACAAATGATCCCATAAAATCCAATCCCCATACCTCAAATATTTCAACTTCAAATGTAAAATTTAGTAGCATTTCATTTCTCTTACATGCTGACATTGATCACATATTTTTATTTATGTATTAACATCCTTAAATAGAGGAGGCCAATAAAATCAATATTGTTAAATTTTTTTTGTAACTCTACCTATTCCAAAATATCCTCCAAATTAAAAATCATGACATTTTTCAATAATCTTTACAGTTTTCTCATATTTTACACATCATTGAATAACCTAATATTTATATTACTTATATAAATTTGGGTCATCCCAAAAGTAAAATTTTGCATCATAAATTTTTTCAGTTGTTGCGTTGTCGATACAAATGATAAAAGATCACTAACAATATAATTCATTATGTTTGCATACCATGGAAAATGCCACACATTAATAGCCTAAAGATGTTCATCGGGAAAATTTTAGTTAATTTCACTTTCATAATTAAATGGTTTTTCATGTTCCAGCCTAGATAAATGATCCGCTATTTGATTATCAGATACCTTCCTATCTACTACAACAAAATCAAATTCTTGCATCAGAAGGATCCATTTAATTAATCTGGATTTTGTGTCCACTTTTGCATTAAATATGTTATAGTAGAATGATTAATAAGATATGATCTAAACTTTTCAAAAGCATAAACAATTGCTAATAGCTTTTTCTTAGTAGTGGTATAAGTAATTGAGCTTCATTCAGAGTTCTACTTGCATAATATATAAATTTAAAAATTTTGTTATATATTTACCCTAATACAACCCCAATTACAAAATTACTAGCATTAGACATTAGTTTAAATGGTTTCTCCCAATCAAGTGAAACCATTATAGAAGTAGTGATTAATTTTTCTTTAAATAATTCAAAGGCATTAATGCATATTTGATTGAAATTAAATTTTGCATGTTTCTCTAATAACTGCAGTAGTCCTTAAAAACTTCTAACCCCTCTAGCTGTAGTAGGTGGAGGTAATTTAGCTCTAACCTTAATTTTTGTCGGATCTACTTCCATAACATTTTAAAAAAAATTATGTCAAAGTAGAATACTTCTTGCAACTGTAAATTGACATTTCTCCCAATTTTATACTAAACTTATCTTTTCACATCATTCTAAAACTTTTTATAAATGATATAAATATTATTCAAATGAAGTTCCAAACACTAAAAGTCATCCATAAGAACTTTTATTTCTTTTTTGATTAAATTGGAAAATATAGACAACGTACATATTTGAAATGTTTCAGGTGCATTGCATAAACTAGAGGTCATTCGTCTAAAAGCAAATGTTCCATAAGGACTTGTAAATGTTGTCTTTTTTTAATCGTAAGGAGCAATGAGAATTTGATGGGAACCAGCATACCCATCTATAAAGCAAAAGTATTTGTGCCTAGACAGTCTATCCAACATTTGGTCAAGAAGAGGTAAAGGAAAGTGATATTTCCTAGTGGCAAAATTTAATTTTATATAAGCAATACATATTCGCCAATCAGTAACTTGTTGTGTTTGTATTAACTTTTCTCTCACATTGATAGAAACAATCACACCCATTTCTTTTGGGATGCAATACGTTTAACTTACCCAAGCACTATCTAAGATAGAATATATAATTCCAGCATCTAACAATTTTAAAATTTTGTTTCTTAACCACTTCTTTCATTATTGGGTTTAATCTTCTTTGAGAATCCACTTTTAGTTCATGTTGATCTACTAATAAAATTTTATGCATAAAAATCAAAGGAATGATTCCTTTAATATAAGTTAATGTCTGTCCGAATGCTTTCTTATATTTTCTTAAAATCATGAATAACTTTTGTATTTGTAATTTATTTAAATATGACGATACTATAACAGGCAATGTAGATAAATCTCCTGAAATGACTTATTTTAAATGTACATGGAGTACTTTCAGATCGAGTTCAATAGACACTTCAATTGACTAAATAAAATTCTTATTATCTTTCGTAGTGTCTAACAATTAACATCTTTCTTGAACATAATCTATATATTCATTACATATTTCGATGAACTTATATTGCATTTTATCCTCATCTTCATGTTTCAAATCTTCTTGTTCCATTTTCTCTTTAGAAATTTTTGTAAAATGATCATTACTTAAATAATCACAAATTTCCATCCTGAAGCATTCATCATCATTTCTTTTTGTTGCGTTTTTCATTAATTTTGATATATTAAATGTAATTTCTTGATAGTTGACTCTCAGGGTTAACTCACTTATTTGAACATATATCATAGCTCTTCCAATTGAAAGAAAAGTTCTTAAATTGAATGAAATTTCCTTATCTTCCTCCATATCTAACACAATAAAGTTCATAGGAAAGATAAATTTATCAACCTTCATCAATACATCTTTTACAACTCCTTTAGGATAGGTGATCGATTGATCAGCTAACTGAAGAGTTACTATAGTAGAGGAAATCTCTCTTAATCCTAACCTTCTGAAAATAGATAGAGGAATAAGATTAGTATTGGCTCCCAAATCATGCAAGCTTTTCCAAAAAAGTGTTTTGCCTGTAGCACAAGGAATAGTAAAATTACGAGGATAAATAAATTTTTCAGGAAGCTTTTTCTTATATATATCACTATACTCTTCACTAAGTGCAGCTCTCACATTATTTATAGACTTCCTTTTTTTATTAAGTATATCCTTCATGAACTTTACATAACTCGGCATTTGTTTCAAGGCTTAAGCAAATGGAATGTTTATGATTACTTTATTAAATATTTCCAAAAGTTTTATGAGTTGTTCATCCAATTTTTGATGTCTCAATCTTTGTGGAAATGGAGGTGGTGGTTTTTCAATAGTAATTTTCGTCAATTTAATAAAATATTTTAAATCATGATGAATATCTTCTTTAATTTTTTTCAATTTCCACTCTTTCATTCTCAACTTCAATCTCTTTTTGAACTTCTGTTTGCATTTCTCTTCCACTTCCTATTTCTATAGTTTTATAATGCTCTTTATTTTGATCACTTTGATTAATCTCAACATTATTAGGTACAATTTTGTTGAGGCCTACTATTAACTTTGAAATTAATAACCCATTTGTAATACCAATTCTTCCATAGATAATTTCTTCTCCTAAAATTGTGAATTGCTGGTAAAAGTGGGATTGAAATAAGGTCTATGGTTAGTATTTCCTTGATTTTTTACATTTGCTAAAGGGTTTGTGATCCAAAAAATATAGAAGTGTAAAATTAATAAAGTTCACTCTGCTTTTCAACGACACCAAAAACTTGTTTTGTTATTTATGAATAAGAAATTGAAGCAATTTATTTTGGGATTCTACGCAAGTATACATATCGTTATCAAGTAAATACATGACCTTTTGATTAAGCCTCAAATATCGTTCCCACAAGGAAGGTGTTAATTTTTAATGGAAATTTAAATAAGGAAATTCATAATAATAAAGAAAATCTACTACACTAGATTTTAAATATTTAGGATGCTAACAAAACTAAATTACCAACTACAAGTGAAATTATAAAGCAAAGCTAAGTAATAACTAGGAAACTATATTTTTGTGATGAAGTTATCAAATATGAGAAAGCATCTTTCCCACTACAAAGAGGGTTTCGTTAAATGAGAGAGATAAATGGTTTTAATTTGTCTTGTGCCAAGTAGGATCAATTTTAATTCTCTACTCTCAATCAAGTTTTATAGAGAATCATGGGCTAATCTTAGGTTTAGTCTCTAAATCCATGGTTAGGGTAGGAGGATACTTACTCCCACTTCCCTTCACCTGAAGGCTAACTCTCGCTTTAGTTTTTAAACACTAAGACCAAATTAGTCTAGGTTTAGTCCCTAAATCCATGGCTAGGCTAGGAGGATACCGGCTCCCACTC
This sequence comes from Phalaenopsis hybrid cultivar, assembly GCA_002079205.1. Lineage (NCBI taxonomy): Eukaryota > Viridiplantae > Streptophyta > Magnoliopsida > Asparagales > Orchidaceae > Phalaenopsis > Phalaenopsis hybrid cultivar. Next base: position 106,591 of record JXCR01135463.1, on the reverse strand, counting down.
CAGAGCTCCTTCCCCTGAAGGCTAACTCTCGCTTTAGTTCTTAAACACTAAGACCAAATTGGGGATTTTAGTTTCTCATGATAGAATCTCCAATTCTTCGCCCAGTAATACATATTTCCCTACTTATTAACACCCAATTCCATGAACAAAATGCTTCATCATGGAATCAAATGTGATTCTCACTTTGTTGTGAAACTCATACTCCATTCCTACATAGTATGTTTCACAAGAGATGTTAACATTTCAATTGGTCAAATCGAGAGTAAATTATGAACAAAGTGAAAAAATCATCACAATTTGTTTTATATTTTAAAATCCGCACATCCAAATTATCTTTTCATTTTACCATATCTCATACTAGGGAGAAAGACAAAGAAAACTACTCATACCTCATGAAAAAGATACGACAAAATATGAATTTCATAACTAAAAGAAAGTTTATACAATAATAATAAACAAACATCACTTTTCTTTAACTCGTTTTCAAAGAAAATCCCTTGTAGCTCCTCTTGGACTCTTTCTCTCTTAACAAGACTCTTGATTCTCGGTAATGAAGAAGAAATCTCTCACTTCTTTCCCTCTCCAATAACTCTTACGAGAAATCACACTTAGACTCACCACACTACACAATAAACACATTGGAACACTAAATGAAACTCAATGACACACAAGTGAACTCCTTTTTATGATCAATTTTCACTTAAAATAGAGCATAATGTTAGTTTTCCAAGAGGTGTATCGAATAAATCTTCAAAAAGCATCCAAATTCATTGAATCTTTTACATTTTTGCTCTGCACCTACTTCAGCAATGTCGGCGCCCATGATGGCACTGTCGGAGCTAGTGGCCCAATTATATTTTTGCTCTCTATCAAATGGCGCCGTCATCATTGAGTTTTTCTCTCCAAAACGCTATTTTGACTCCAAATTTCATCCTTTTTGCTTCCTTTTTGCTCAAAGTGCTCAAAATTATCAACTTGAAATAAATCATAAAAAATACCTTCCTTTAAAGCGCAATATCATCAAAATTTAATTTAAAATATAGTTCTAAAAAAGCATATATTTTTGGTTCATCAAAATCCCCGATACTTAAATGTTGCTTCTCCTCAAGTAACTAGTTTACTACATATAAATATGATTTATGGTAAAGATTTTAATTGTTAGATTTCTATATTTTGGGCAACTAATATCATAGCATAACTTATGAAAATTTAAATTAACACAAATTAATACTAAAGGTATAAGAATATCTGGTGGTCAAATCTAAGATTTCTGATTTTCTGTTCTTTTCAAGAAAACTTGCAAATGGTCATATTAAAGTCATTTAGAGGATCCATATGAAAAAGAAGTTCATGAAAGTTGTATTAGTAAATATGCTAATACTTAAGTACAAGTTTAGAGAATGTAGTTATGCCTTTTTCATTAAGTTGATTCGTGTGAAGCCAATTGTTTTATTAGGCTTCTCCTCAAGCTTCTCTTCACATATTTTTCTTTTTTTTTTCTTTTTCTTTGTTTTTTTATGTGAAAATAACTATATTTTGATAGCCTTTAATAAGTTTGGACTTCACTATCCTCTTATTAAAGTTAAAAACTTTTCACATTCCTTCACTTTATAAATTCATATTAGCTTTAAAAATTTTTTTAATGAAGTTTCAATCTTTTCTTTTTTATGAAAGACTAAGATTCTCAATACTTTAAAAATTCAAACTCCTTTACTTAAATTGAAAATACCATAGTGTTATTGTTTCATACCAAATACCTTAATCACTAGAATTAACTTTTATCATTGAAATTTTTTTCTTAAGCTCACTGTATATTTAGAAATACAAATATAGTTATCTAAAGTTAGGCTCTACTACCTAAGGTCATATTAAAAAAAAAATAAATATAGATAATTGAGGAGAAATTCTTCTTTTTCTTCTTCTACTTCAAAGTTCTTCTGTTGATAAGGGGTAAAGACATGGTGACAAGGAAACTGTACTGACTGGTCAACCCTCATGTATCCAATCATAGCATCATCATATGCAACGTCATATTCAAACTGTTGTTTTACTAAATCATTATTGTTTGCATTCCTGGCCTCAAAATTTTCAATCCTACTCTCCATCCTTAAGATATCTCCTTGTTGGATCATCATCTACTCCATAAGTCCTTGGAGAGTATAGGTACTAGAAGTAGAAGGAATATCCCTACTACTACTTCCCATTCTCCATCCAACATGAGATTCATAGGTTTTAATATTTGTTAGCCCAATGGGTTTAAGAGGCTCAATCCTTTCCCCATCAATTCAAAAATAAACTCTTGATTGCTCACATAATGTGAAAATCCGAGCAGGGTGTCCTAATCCACTAGTCGTCTCACCCAGAGCAATTGAATGAATGTTCTTATAGATTATAGTGCCAACATCTAGACTGCCCATCTTTTTGATACAAAAGTTTAGGATGGCTCTAACCTTAGTAACTTTGCTATGGTGGTTTGTATGTATCATTCTAGCAGATATAAAGTAAAGTCAAGCCTTGGATACTACATTTAACATAGAAGCAAGGAAGTTTACCTTAACGTTATTCTTCACCTTTCATGCTCCTATTCCATCAGTAAGAAATGAAATAACATCATCCAAAGCCTCGTTCATAGTAGAGAATGCATTGTACTCACAGTGAAATGGTCCTCACAATAGATAAATTTTAATATCCTCCTCTGGATGAACTCAACCATTTTACCATGAACATAGACGTGGTCCTCAGAAATGTCTTTAAAATAGGCATAAAACACCTTGAATATACCAATAACAGCCTCAACATTAAAGTAACAAAAATTCTCCCACAGTCAAGCAACAATCAATCTTTCGACTTCACTACCCTTATTTTTTAACTCTCGATCCGGAATTATTTTCATTATATTCAGTAGACTATTAAAATGAACGCTAGCTTTGAAGTTAACGATTCTTTGGTCATATTATTCCAATTTCCTCTTCCTTTGCTCGTCAATGGTGCCATTGCAACCTTTGAAATAAAAAAAAATGTTAAAATCCAAATAATTTCCAAAAATTTTGAAAATCACAATGTGTAACGTTCCAAACTTAAATCCACTAAATAAAAGTTTTTCACCAAATGATTTTCTCAAAATCTCCTTAATAAATTCTAAAATCTTAGATCTCAACAATGTAGGACAAATCCTTTGTGGAAATAATAAATTTTTTGTTCATAGTGTAGCTCTTATCGAGAGAAAATGAAATCCAAACTTCTTTTGTCTTGTAAACTCTTTAAATCAAAGTGTTTACAAGGCCTAGGAGTGTAAACCGAAGGTTGAAGTTCACTGAAGGGGTAAAAATGAGATTTTCACAGTACAATTTCCCAAATTTTAAAGTACTTGGGGACTATTGGGTCTCGACCGCCGTTAGTACCGATGATGGCGCCGTCGGCGTAAGTGCAAAAAATATTCAATTTCTATTATTTTCGTACATCAGTTATTTTAAATTCACTCTAACATCTAATTAGTCTTTTTTAAGTATAATATTTATCCTTCAATAGTCCACAAACAGTTGTTTTTACAAATAACACAAAACCAACTTTTATATTTGAAATTTCAAATTCTTACAAACATCAATTTTAAATCCCACTAACACATGCATAAAGAAAATCACACTATAATACAGCGTCGAAATTAAGCCACAACACTAGAATGCAGAAAACTAAACTATAAATGCAATTAAAGTGATAGGAGTTTCAAAGCTAAGAAAATCCAAAACAACTACATTTAAAAAACATAGTTAATTTTAAACAGTAGAAAGTCTAACTTCTTCAATTACTCCTCTTCATCTTCAGTAGAGTCTCCTCCTCTAATATCTCCCATAGACTGGTAATGCATGTATAAATTGTAGAATGGTCGGTACGGGAATTGATCGGTCAAATTTTTATTGATCCATTCATTATTCTTAAAATTTTGCACCAAACCTTCTTCAATCCATCCCGTATGATCAAAGTGTTCCTTCATCATCCAATCTAAGTGTTCAAAAAGATAAAGTTTTCCAATCGCATTTATGATATTCTAAAGTTCTCTTTCAATCTTCTTTATTTTCTTCTCCAAAACTTGTGAACTTCCAACTGTACAGGTCATTAAGGGTGTTGAAGCATGTGATGATTTTTCCAAGATAATATCCAATGCTTCATATTCATTCCCAATATAGTTTACATCAATTGGATCCAAGGCTCCTAGGATTATAACACTTTCTCCCTGGAATTGGAAACCATGGATTTCCAAATTTGGTATTATCTGGTCGTCTAAAACGGTTTTAATGCCTTTAAAAAGACCTTTAAGAAATTATTTTGAAGCAAAATCCTGCGAAAGTCTGCCAAAAACTCCCTGAACTATAAAAAAAGTACTAGGCACTGTCGGCACCCCCGCTGACATCGTCGACGCCTTGGCATTGTAAAGTTTTTGTTGGCGCCAAAGCCAAAATTGCGTCTGTTTCATCTGTGGGTCAATTCATTCCCAAGTTTTTGTCTAATACCAAAATTTGTCTTGATTTATGGTATATACGATTTTGTAGGACTAAGGTATTATTATCTCCTACAGCATTATAACAATTATAAAATAACCTACTAAGATATATATATATATATAT
>JXCR01135463.1:71141-101921 GCA_002079205.1 Phalaenopsis hybrid cultivar | reverse complement strand
TATATTACTTGATAATGATACGTATACTTATATAGTATCCTTATATATATATATATATATTTATTTATTTATTTATATTGCCTCCCACAAAGCACTTAGTTTAACATTGTCAGCCCGACACACCAATGTTTATTCAGGATGACTCAACCTCAAGATCTCTTTGAATTGTGGCATGTGCCCTTCATAATAGTATTTCAATCAATGCCCATTAAACTTAAATAACATTCTAATTTTAGGATCTTTAATAACAACAGTTCCATAATGATAGACTTTGATCGCATTGAATGGTCATAACCAACTAGATTTCAGTTTTTTCTGGAAATAATCTCAATCTAGAATTATATAATAGAACTTCTTGTCCAGGTTTGATCTTCTTTCTTATAATCCGCAAATCATACCATGTTTTCATTTTCTCTTTATAAATTTTTGCAATACCATATGCTTCATTTCTAATCTCTTCAAGTTCATTTAATTGCAATAATTTTGTCTCACCAGCATCCTTTAGATTAATATTGAATTCCTTAATAGCCAAAAATGCTTTATGTTCCAACTCTACTAGGCTATTACCATATACTTCATTTCTAATCTCTTCAAGTTCATTGAGTTGTAATAATATTGTCTCACCAGCATCCTTTAGATTAATATTGAATTCCTTAATAGCCCAAAATGATTTATGTTCCAACTCTACCGGTAAGTGACATGTTTTACCAGAAATAAGTCTATATGGGGACATTCCAATATGAGTCTTATTGGAAGTTCTGTATGTTTACAATGCAATACCTAATCTAGTAGAACAATCCAATTTATCATGATTTACAACTTTGTCTAAAATTTCCTTTACTTTAAAATATGATATCTCTGTTAGACCGCTAGTTTGGGGATGATAAGCAGTATAGAATCTATGCATAATATTATGTTTTCTAATCAATTTCTCGATTATCTTATTACTAAAATGGGATCCTTCATCAGTAAAAATCACTTTCGGCATTCCATATCTTGTAAAAATATTTTTATTTAAAAATTTTAAAACACTTTGAGGATCACATTTAGGTACAACAAAAGTTTCAATCCATTTGGACATATAGTCAACAACAAGTAATATATATAAATTTCCATATGAAGGCATAAATGGTCCCATAAAATTTAATCCCCATACATCAAAAATTTTAAAATCCAATGTGTAATTCAGAGGCATTTCATTTCTTTTAGAAATATTTTCTACTTGCTGACATTGATCACGTGTTTTAATATATTCATTAAAATCTTTAAAAGGAGTAGGCCAATAAAATCCAGCTTGCAAAATTTTATGTGCAGTTCTACTAGTTCCAAATTGTCCTCCAAATTTAGAATCATGACAACATTCAATTCTTTGTTAAGTTTCTTCATAAGGCACACATCTTCTAATAATAAAATCCTTACACTTTTTATATAAATATGGGTCATCCAAAAAATATAATATTGCATCCTGAATAAATTTCTTTAATTGTTCATTCTTTACATCTGGTGGTAGAATATCACTCACAGTATAATTTACTATATCAGCATACCATGGTATATTCTTTAAATCAATACTGTACAATTGTTCTTCAAGGAAAGTTTCTAGACATTCAATTGTAAAATTAGTTAATATTTCTTATTATATTCTGGACAAATGATCAGCTATTTGAATATCAGTTCTCTTTCTATCTACTACCAAAAAATTGAACACTTGCTACAGAAGTATCCATCTAATAAATCTACATTTAACACCCTTATTTTGCATCAAATATTTGATAGTAGAATGTTCTATATGCACTATACATTTAGCTCCAATTAATTAAGGTCTAAACTTATCAAAGACATAAATAATATTTAATAACTCTCTTTCAATAGTGGTGTAATTAATTGGAGAGTTATTTAGAGCTTTATTAGCATAATATATTACTTTAAAATTTTTTCATACCTTTTCCCTAAAACAGCTCCTACAGCATGATCACTAGCATCACACATTATTTCAAATGGTTTATCCCAATAACGTGGAACTATTACAGGAGCAGTGATTAATTTCCTTTCCGTAATTCAAATGCTTTTATGCATTCCTCATTAAAATTAAATTTTGTATCCTTTTATAAAAGTTAACATAATGGCTTGGTAATTTTTGAAAAATTTCTTATATAACGCTTGTAGAAAGCAACATGTCCTTGAATACTTCTTACCCCTCTAACCGTAGTAAGAGGCGGTAATTTAACAATAACTTGTTTTTTTGCTGGATTTCCTTTCATGAAATTTTCAAAAATTTTATGCCCAAGTACAATTCCCCCTGCAACCATAAATTAGCATTTTTCCCAATTTAGTACTAAGTTTATATTTTCACATATTTCGTGAAATTTTTCTAAATTATTTAAGCATAATTCAAATGAAGTTCCAAATTAAAAAAAAATCATCCATAAATACTTCCATTCCACGTTCAATTAAATTACAAGAAATTGATATCATACATTTTTGAAATGTTGCAGGTGCGTTACATGGTTCAAAATGGATTCTATAAAAAGAAAATGTTCCATAAGGTCTTGTAAACGTTGTTTTTCCTTAATCCTTAGAAGCAATCAGCATTTGATGATACCCGATATATCCATGTAGAAAGGTGTAATATTTTTGTCCCGACCAATCTATCCAACATTTGGTCTAGAAATGGTAAAGAAAAATGATCTTTCCTAGTGGCTATATTTAATTTTCTTGAGTCTATACAAATTCTCCAGCCAATAACTTGTCTTATTAGAATTAATTCATTTTTCTCACTTCAATTGCCACTCCTCCATTCTTTGGAACACGGTGGATCGGACTTGCCCAAGCACTGTCCGAAATAGGATATATAATTCCAGCATCTAATCATTTTAATATTTTCTTTTTAATAACTTTCATTATCAGTTTAATCTCCTCTAAGGATCAACTTTCGATTCATATTGTTCATCCAATAGAATTTTGTGCATACAAATTATCTTTAATATCTAGTAAAGTATATTCAAAAGCCTTCTTATACCTTCTTAATGTTTCTACTGTTGTTTGCTCTTGAAATTCACTTAAATCAGAAGATATAAGAAAAGGCAATGTAGATGAATCTCCTAAAAACACATATTTTAAATGGGCAGGTAATACTTTCAGTTCAAGTTCAGGTTATTTAATACTTGAAGAAATAAGATTTTTAATATCATTTTTTAAAAGGTCCAAAGTTTCAATTTTGTCCTTAACTTAATCTAAATTCGTGTTTTTTATTTCATTCTCATTCTCACAATTATCTTCTTGCCTTAATTTTTCTTCAAACATTCCTTTAAATTGCTCATTACTTAGATAATCAGTAACCTCCACTCTAAAACATTCATTATCTTTTTCTTCATTTGATATTTCATAGCTTTTGCTATATTAAATGTTACTTCTTAATCATTGACTCTGATTATTAATTGTCCTTTTTGCACATCTATCACAACTCTCCTTGTTACAGGGAATGGTCTCCCCAAAATAATAGGAATCTCTTTATCTTCATGCATATCAAATACAATAAAGTCTACATGAAAAATAAATTTATCCTCCACTTTCACTAATACATCTTTTATAACTCCTTTAAAATAAGTTATTGATTGATCAACTAACTGAAGAGTTACTGTAGTAAAAGAAATCTCTCCTAAATCTAAATGTTTAAAAATTGAAAAATTGATAGAGGCAAAATGTTAATACTAGCTCCAAAATCACATAAGACTTTTGACATTTCACATAAGGTATATTATGCCTCTTTACAAAAATTGATAGAGTACAACAGTCTTGTGATCTACAAACTTCATCATCTTGTTTGGTATATTTTTCATAAATTTCACAAAACTTGGCATTTGTTCCAAACCTCAATGAAAGGAATATTTATCGTTAACTTTTTAAGGATTTCCAAAAAAATTTTAAATTATTTATCTTTATTCTTCTACTACAATCATTGAGGAAATGAATGTGGCAGTTTTTCTAAAGAATTTTAAATTGGTTTATTTTCATCATTTTTGTTTTCAATTTCCACCTTCTCCTTCTCAACTTTAGTTTATCATTATATTCTTGTCTCAACTTTTTTTCCACTTCATACTTGTATAGCATTAATTTTCTCCTTATTCTGATCTTTTGGATTAACTTCAATAGTGCTAGGAAGAATTCCTGAAGGTCTGTTACTAAGTGCAGTAGCAATATGTTCTAATTGATTTTCAATATTCCTAATTATAGCTCCTTGATTTTTTATTTGATTTCCCATGTTCAACATCACTTAATCCATAGTGAACTTCTCCTCCTAAACTTGTGAGTCATTGTGAAATCTAGGAGGATAATAAGGTCTATAGTTAGGATTCTCTTCATTATTTAAATTTTCTTAGGGGGTTCACCGAATTATTTTAATTATTCCAACTAATATTATGGTGGTTTTTCCATCTAGGATTTAAAAAATTAGAATTGAGATTATTATTTCTATTATTTATAGCATTCATAGTTTCATAATATGATTGAGTATCAATTATCTATCTTAATAAATTTCTTCTAAATTTGATCAATCTTCTTTGATATAATAGTAATTTGAGATGCCCTCTTTGGATTTATATGTTCAGAGGGCCATTTAAAATTATTAGTAGCCATCTCCTCTATTAAAGAATATGCTTCATCAAAAGGGTTTGACATTAATGATCCACCTGGAGCAACGTCTATAATAGATCTAAGTGATCCTACTAATCCATCTTAAAAAGTTTGAATTTTTAACAAATCTGGTAAAGCATGGTGTGGATATCACTTAAGGAGATCATTAAACCTTTCCCAAGCTTCATATATTGATTCCCCTTTGAACTGACAAAAAAGATGTAAGATTATTTCTAAGCTTAGCAGTGTTTGAGGGTGGAAAATATTTAGCTAAAAATTTTTGTGATAGTTCTCCCCAAATTCTGATAGATTGAGGTGCTAATGAATTTATTCAAGGTTTATCTTTATCTCTTAATGAAAAGTGTAAGCTTGACGACATCACTAGACACTCCATCTGTTTTAAAAGTAACACATATTTGAAGAAAACAAGCATGATGCAAGTTAGGATCTTCAGTAGGTGTTCCTAAAAATAAATTATTTTGAACCATTTAGATAATAGCAGTTTTAAGCTCAAATGAATTAGCAGCAACATCAGGATTTTGAATTTTCAAGTGAAGTTCATTTACTGTAGGATTAACATAATCTTTAAAAGGTCCTCGTTGATTTTTATTTATTTGATTATCTAAGTTATTCTCCATTTCGTTCAAATTTCTAATTTATTTTAATTATTTTTTAAATTTTCTAATAGTATGTTTTAATTTTGAATCAAAGGGTATTAAACCTTCAAATCCAATACTACGCATAAACAAATATAATGAGCAAAAAAAATTCTTAAAAGTAGGATAAAATTTAAAAAAAAATATATTTTTTCTTTATGATTTAATTTTTCAATTTCTTTTCTTTCTTTTGTTTTATAGTTTATTTACTTTATCGCTAAATTTCCTAATTTACCAAATTTACTAAATCTATTTAATTTACCGTTACATTTCCCCGCAATCGTGCCAAAAACTTGATCCCAAAATTATAGATGTGTAAGATTAAAAAAGATGACTCCACTTTGCAATGACACCAAAAACTTGATTCATTATTTATGAATAAGAAATTGAAGCAATTTATGTTGGGATTATACACAAGTATACATATTGTTATCAAGTAAGATAGGACTTTCTGATTAACTCCCAAATAATCCCACGAGGAAGGTGTAAATTTTTAATTAAAATTTTAATCAGGAAATTCACAATGATAAAAAAAATCTACTAAACTAAATTTCAAATTTTTATGATGCTAACAAAACTAATATACCAACTATAAGCGAAACTATAAAGCAAAGCTAAGCAATAACTACCAAACTATTTTTTTGTGACGAAGTTAACCACCATAATGAGTTTTTGGTTAAATGAGTGAGATAAATTATTTTAATTTATCTTGTGCTAGATAGAAGCAATTTTAATTCTCTACCCTCAGTCAAGTGTTATAGAGAATTGTTGGCTAATCTTAGGTTTAGTCTCTAAATTCTTGGTTAGACTTTGAGGATACTGGCTCTCACTCAAGAGCTCCCACTTCCCATCCTCTGAAGGCTAACTCTTGCTTCAATTCTTAAACACTAAGACTAAATTTGGGATTTTAGTCTGCCAACCAAGAATCTCAAAATCTTGTTCCAGTAATATTTATTTCCTTATTTATTTTCACCCAATTCCATGAACGTAACACTCATTACAGAATCAAATGTGATTCTCACTTTATTTTGAAACTCCTACTCAATTTCCCAGATAGTATGTTTCCCAACAGATGTGAATATTTCAATTTGCCTAATCAAATAATAAATTTAGAATGGAGTGAAATCACAATTTATTTTATACCTTAAAATTGACACATTCAAATTATCTCTTCATTTCACCATATCTCAGAGTAGAGAGATGGCAAAGAAAACAACTCAGACCTCATGGGAAATATACAACAAAATATGAATTTTATAAATAAAAGAAAGTTTATACCACAATATTAAACAAACACCACTTATTTTTAACTCTTTCTCAAGGAAAATCCCTTGTAGCTCCTTTTGGACTCTTTTTGTCTTTACAAGACTATTGATTCTCTCTTCAAAGATGTTAGGAAGAATAAATATATCACTTCTCTCCCTCTCCAAAAACTATTACAAAAAATCACACTTAGATGCACCACACTACACAATACACATATTGGAACAGTAAAGGAAACTCAATGACCCACTAGTTGACTCCTTTTTCTGATCAATTTTAGCTCTAAATAGAGCATAATGTCAGTTTTCAAAAAGGTGTATCAAATAACTTTTCAAAATGCATCCAAATTACTCAAATCTTCTAAATTTTCACCCTGCACCGACTTCAGCAATATGGGCACCCACGATGGTGCCATTGGCGTCCATGACCAAAATTAAATTTGTGCTTTCTGTCAAATGGCATTATTTGCATTCGTGTTGGAGCCATCGACGCTGAGTGCTTCTCTCCAAAACGCTATTTTGACTTCAAATTCCATCCTCTTTGCTTCTTTTTTGGTCCAAGTGCTAAAAATCATCAACCTAAAATAAAATATGAAAATAAAATTCCTTTAAAGTGAAATATCACCACAAATGAGTATAAAATATAGGTTAAAAAATGCATATAATTTTGGTGCATCAGTTCGCTTGATTGTTATCCCGTGGTGGATTTACACCATTCGAGTTATTGTTATCAAAATTAAATTAGGATGATTTTTCCAACCAGGATTGCAATAATTAGAATAGGGCTTATTAGGTCAAATTTTTATTGCATTCAAAGTTTCATATGATGATTGAGATACTACAATTTTTCTTATTTAATTTTCCTTAACCACTAGTGGTCTTTGAGATATATTTATTTTAAATTAAACCAACTTCTTTGATATTGTAGCAATTTGAAAAGCCAAAATAGAAATTGTGTTAAGGTTATGAACACTAACTACTCTTTTTAGATTTACCCATTCAGAGGGCCATTAAAAATTTTTAGTAGTCATCTCTTCAATTAATGAATATGCTTCATTGAATGGTTTTGACAATAATGATCAACTGCCACCAGCATCAATATTAGATTTTATAGATCCTACTAATCCATTAGAAAATATTTGAATTATTAACCAATCTGGCAAAGCATTGTGTGGCCACTTACAAAGGAGATCTTTAAATAAATCCTAATATTCATATATTGATCCCCCTTCAAACTAAAAAAAAGATATAATATCATTTTTAAGCTTAGTAGTTTTTAATGGTGGGAAATATTTAGCTAAAATTTTTTGAGATAATTCTCCCCAAGTTTTGATTGATTCAGGGGCTAAAAAGTTTAACCACAACTTAGCTTTGTTACTTCATGAACAAGGAATAAGTCTAAGTCTAACGATGTCATTTGATGCTCAGTCGTATTTAAATGTAGCACATAATTTTAGAAAACTAGCAAGATGTAAATTTGTATATTTATATTGTGTTTACCAAAACTTATTATTTGTACTATTTCGATTAATGCAGGCTTAAGCTCAAATGAATTAACAACTACAACAGGAGTTTGTATAGACAAGTGAATTTTATCTAATGTTGGGTTAGCATTGTCTCTTAATGGTCTCTGTTGATGCCCATTTTTTGCCATTTTGTTAAGTTCTTTTTGTTTTCAAAATTTTCTTAAAGTTTGTTCTAATTTCGAATTGTAAAGTAGTAATCCTTCTGATCCTAATCTTCGTATACACAAATACAAGTAACATCAAAATAAATAAGCACTCACACAAGAATGAAAATATTTTTGTTGCTTTCTTTTTTTTGTTATTTTTTCAAAAAAATTATAGTTTAAACATAGTATTTTATGTAATTTACCCTAGCCTACCAGTAATAGCACAAAAAGTTTGATGAGAGTTTTTTATTATGTGTTATAAATGTTTTTCAACATGACAACACACAGGGCAGATATATGAGAAAATATGCAAATTAACCACAACAAAAATTACTTAAAATATTTAAAGCTGCTACTCTTAGTACAATAAGGTGTACTTTCAATTTTAGATTATCGTTAATGGAGCGCTAAGTTTTGATCCCACAAGGAGGCTGAAATTTGTTGGGAAAATCACACCAAAGGACAATATTTTAACTATAGAAAACTTAAGATAAAAAATTGAGCGAAATTTGTTAAATGCCACTAAAGAAAGTATGTTTACTGCACTAATCATCAAACTTCAAAGCTAAATTTACTAAAACTAAACTAAGTTTTGTAACAATGAGTTCAAAATTAAAAAGCATCCTTCCCCATATAATGAGATTGATGTCAATAAATCATCAAATTGAACAAAATTGTATTGTGCCAAATAGGAGCAATCATAAGCTTAATCCTTTTTACAAGTGATAAAAAATTTTGGCTGATCCAATGTTTAGTCCCTAAATCCATGATTAGGCTTGGAAGATAATGGTTCTCAATCGAGATTTACAATGTTCCCATCGCTTGAGGGCTAAAATCTTGCTTTAGTTTCCAAATGCCTTGAACAAATTGGAGATTTTTGTTGTCACTCTAAAATCTCCAAATCAATGCCCATCAATGAATATTTTCCTATTTAATTGCACTCAACCCCATGGACTACATTCTCATCCATGAAATCAAATGTGATTCTTACTTTGTTGTGGAAAGCATATACCTCTCGGATCGTATGTTTCACAAAAATTTTTAACAATTCAATTGGCCAGATCAAAAGTAAATGAGGTTCAAAATTTAAATCATCACAAATATGATCACATTAACTTTTCTATTTTAAGGAGATGGAAAAAGAAATCTACTAAAAAATCATGAGGATGATACAATAAAACATGGTTTTTATATATAAAAACATGTTTACAAAATAAGAAGGAAATGTAAAGCAACTTAACTCAATCTCTTGCCCAAGCAATTCTCTTGAAGTTTGTTTGAATCTCTTTGTCTTATTACAAAAACACTAAAATCTCTCTTAGAAATTGAAAGAAAAATAAATCTCTTAGTTTCTCTCTCCTCTTTTAACTCTTAGAGACACTTGTAACACTCTACACCAACTTGGAACTCACGCCCCACTCACTAACAATCAACACACACCAATTATTTTGACATAAAAATGCTTATTTATATCGTAGGGATGAATTTCCCAAGTGTCTCCATAAGCACCCCCTTAAAATAAATCCAAACTCAATGCATTTGTGAAAATAATTGTCGCTAACACCTAGGCGCCAAAATCTGCCACCTAGGCATCGTCTTCTCTGTATGTTGGCACGTTCGCGCCAGTTTTGGCTCCTAGGCGCCAGCTTAATTTTTGAAAATTGCTAATTTTAAATCCAAATTTAAAACTTTTTGCATACTTTAAGCTCCAAATGCATATATCTTCTCAGGATTTCTAAAAGTTTTGTTATATCTTTTCAGTATTTTTAAGGTTTCAATCTGGCTTGGATCTGGATACCATTGTTAAAGCCTTTTGTGTCTTTTATGTCTTTTTTTTATTACTTCAATATTATTATACTACTCCAATTTAATACCACAAGAAGAAAATACAAAAGGAAGGATTGTAAACCCACCTTTACCATCTACAACTCACACAGAAAGTGCGATAGGAACCTATTTTTTGTTTCTTGTGTGAGTTGTGTATGGTAAAGGTTGGTTTCCAATCCTTCCTTTTGATTTTCTTCTTGTGGAATAAAATTGGAGTCGTATAATGTTCTTTACCAAAAAAAGCTCCAAATGTCTAGACTTTGTATACCTATAAGAAAACAAGAAAAAAGCTTTCTTTAAAGTGCAACATCACCAAATATATGCCTTAAATACATATGAAAAATTGATAATTTTTTTGGTATATTAGAGTCCTAATTATTGATCCCACAGGGCGGTGAAATTCTTATGGTAATAACACAAAGACACAATATTTAAACTATAGAAAAATTAAGTAAACATGTCAAAATTTGTTTAATGTCGCTTAAGAAACTATGTTTACTACACTTATCTCTAAACTTCAAAGTTAAATTTACTAAAACTAAACTACGTTTTGTGCGAAGAGTTCAAATTTAGGAAAGTATCATTTCCCTTACAAAGAGGTAATAGTCAATGAATTATCAAATTGTAGAAAATTGTATTGTGCAAAATGGGAGCAATTATATTCTTTCTCCCTTTTACAAGAAATAACAAACATTAGCAAATAAATTGTTTGGTCCCTAAATACGCGGTTAGGTTGGGAAGATACTGGCTCACACTCCAGAGTTCCCACATTTCCCTTACCTGAGGGCTAACATCTTACTTTAGTTTTTAAATGCTTGGATGAAATTGAGGATTTTAGTCTTTCACTCTAAGATCTCCAATTCTACTTCCTTTAATGCAGGAAGATTTAGTGTGTAAATTTTGTAAATATTTTTCAATAGTGCAAAATACACATAGCAGATATAACAATTAATATGTAATATAATCCCAACAAAAATACCATTTATCAGAATATTTTATTTTTAAAACTCTTTTTAAACTTCCAAATCCTCTTTAAAATCAACGCAAGTATACGTATCGCTCGAGTAATAAAGGGCTCTAATGGAGTCCTAGATATCGACCCCATAGGGAAGTTGGAAAAACCTATAGGTAAATTTTGAAAATTATTTTATAATTTAATAATACAAAAAAAAAGTAAAGTGTAAATTTTGAATAATAACTACCAAAGTGAATGCTATATAAAATGCAGTTGAAAGACAAATTTAACTAACTAAAAAACAACTAAACTGTCAAAAGTAAAATTACAAAATCTAAACAAAGTTATGATAATTTGATTCTTACTTTTTTTTTGTAGAAATCATAGCCCTCCTAGATTGTATGTTTCATAACAAACTTTAACAATTCAATTTGCCAGATCAAAATGTAAATGAAGTTCAAAGTCTGAATCATTACAATTATGAAACTAAAATATTGCACAACAATCTTGATTATTCACATGACTATATCTTGTTTTATAGAGAATGATAAAAAAATCTACTCAAAATTCATGAGGAAGGTACAACAAAACATGGAATTTATATATAAAAACTTGTTTACAAAAAATATATGTAAAAACTAGTTTACAAAAAATATATGTAAAAACTAGTTTACAAAAAAAAAAGTAAAGTAAAACAAATTAACTCGATCTCCTCCCCAAGCAAATCCCTTAAAGGTCTATTGAATAACTTTCTTTCTTTACCAAATACACTCAATTCTCTCTTACAAATGTAAAGAAAAATAACTCTCTCACTTTACCTCTCCTCTTGCAACTCTTAGAGAAGGCCTTCTCTAAAACTCTCCAAACTCTCCCACACACTTGATACTCATGCCTCCCCTATTTCTAACATAATAACACTCTTTTATAATTTAAAAATGAATTTCTAGAGATTCTCCCATGGCACCCCATTAAATTTAATGTATTTTTGAAAATAACTGTCATTGTAGCCTAGGCACCATCTTTTTTGGATTCTGGCGCATGGGCGCCAGTTTTGCCACCTAGGTGTCAGTTTATATTTTGAAAATGCTACCTTTTAACTTCAAATTTTGCTCTTTCTGCTTTGTTTAAGCTCCAAATGCCTAAACTTATTATACCTACAATAAAACATGAAAATATCGTTCTTTAAAGTGCAATATCACAAAATATAAGCCTTAAATATATATACATATATATGAAATTGTACATTTTTTTGGTGTATCAAAATCCCTCAAGCTTAATTGATACTTGTCCTCAAGTAACTATTTTACTGAAAAAGTATGATTTAAGGTAGTGAGCATCACTTAAAGCCTTCTATAACTTTTTTCTATACGAACAATAGTATGACTTTAGAGAAAATTTTAATAACATATGTTAAAACTAAAGATGTAAGAATATCTAGTGATCAAGTCTAAGAGTTTTGATTTCTTATTCATTTCAAGAATAATTTTAATTCATCATAATAAGGATGCCTAAAATAATTATATAGAAAAAAATTCATGAGAACTTTATTGGTAAAAGGCTGATACTTTAATATAAGTTTAGAAATCTATGTAAGCCTCTTTCCATAAGTTGATTCAAGTAAAGCCAATTTTTTAGTAGGCATCTCCTCAAGCTTCTGTTCAAATTTTTTTTTCTTTTTGCTTTTTTTTTCTTTTGATTTTGCTTTCATTTCTTTTTCTCTTTTAGGATTATTTTCAATCCTTTTATTTTATTTTCTTTTTCATGTGAGGATCTGGATAGGCTTTATTGATTTTAAAGTTTACTATTCTCTTCATAAAGTTCAAAACTTCTCACGTATTTTACTTATAAATGCATATTAGCTTTGAAAAGATTTTTCAAAAAGTCTTAATTCCTAGTTTTTATAAAACTATAAGACTCTTTTCATCTTTCAAAATAAAAATTTCCTTTACTTTAACTATTAAACACATAACCTTATGCTATTATACTAAATATCTTAATTTTTAGAACTAACCTTCATTATTAAAGACTTTTACTTTAGTCTACAATCATATATAAATAAAAAAATATAATTATCTTCAAGTTGACCTCTGATATCAAATATTATGATAAAAATAATTTTAAAAACATAGTTCATTGAGGACAAATAAGGTTTAGTTTCTTTTAAGAAAAAATTTTCTTTCCCCCAAACATAAATTTTTAATACGTAAAGCATTTAATAAAAAAAATATAGGTAGAAAGAAATCAACAATTGCATTAAATGATAAAAACCTGTAGAGGGCTTTGAACTTGAAACTTTGCAGGTACCAGTTACAAAGAATATGGTATAAAGCATTATGTAAAACATAACATATCAAAAAGATTTATTAAGTAAAGGAGAGTTCTAAACATAAACAATAAATTGTAAAAAAATAGTACTAAAATAAAAAAAAAAAACAATCTAAATCTACACATCAAGTTTAACATCATAGCTTATAAAACACATGATTCAAAATAAATCAACTAACTAATAGAGACAAGAAAACAAACTACAATAAACAGACATGATAGTGATATGCCTAAAAAATGTTCAGTTTTTTATATATTTTTAATGACTATATTTGCTCATTATTGTTAAAATTGCACTTTAAAGAAATGTATTTTCATATTTTTGATGCATGTATACTCAATTTGGCGGTTTGGATTAAGAAGGTGCAAAAAGGATAAACTTTGGAGCAAAAAAGACAAAGAAATGCTCTCGCGCTGAACAACACCAGTACACATGTATGGAGCTCCACCAACACCGAATGGCATCATTCGGTGCCAAAAACGTTATGAGACAGTTATTTCTCAAAATACATTGAATTTGAATGAGTTTTGGCTTAAGGGAATCCTTGACTTTTCGGCCTTACATTATTTAACCACCGTTTTTGATAGAAAATGGGGCGAAGAAGAGTGTTGAAAAACATGGAGAATGTTTAGATATCTTAGAATAGGAGTAGAAATGTAGATTTCTACTTTCTTAAAGAGATTGGAAAGGGGATTTTGAGAGAATTTGTATAGAAATAGAGTAGCATTGCATGGATCAGCGGGAGACATTGTGAGACAGATCTTCATCTTTTTTCAAAGGGAAAAAACTAAGTATTGTGTTCTTCATTATCTTATGACTTTGTAACCATTTAGCTAATGGATTTTATTTGATGTAATGATGTTTTCTGATGTGTTTTTTTCAAGCCTTATGATGTGTTTTTCTTACTCTTTCTTCTTGTTAGGAAATAGTAGCATGAGTATGGTATTCCATTATTTTCCTTCAACTTTTTTATGCAATAACTAGGATTCATGTTTAGAAATTTGGGATGCATGTTAGAATAGATTTTGATTACAAATTGTGATGATTAAACTTGAACTTCATATACTTTTTAATCTGGGAACATCATATACTTTTCAATCTGGCTACTTTATTTGTTTAAATCTATGCAAAAACGTAAGAGTCGGGATGGTCATGTTTCCAGCATTCAAGTTGGGATCAAAATTTAAAGACATGGAAGAGTGAACTTTACATGAGATTGAGTGCAAATAAATAGAGAATTTTAGTTTGATGGTTGTAGATTTGGTAATTTTAGGGTGACAGACTAAAATCAATAAATTGGTTCAGATATTAAGAAATCAAATGGTGAGATTGTCAGCCCTCAAGTACAGGAGAAGTGGGAGATTTGGGGTGGGAGCCAGTATTCTCTATACCTAACCGATAATTTTGATTTAAAACATCTGAACTAGCCAACTTCCCTTATCGCTTGACCATAGGATTAAGCGATATTATTGCTCATATTATCCACATTACCATAATTAATTTAGTTAAATGCACTTTTAAGAAAACATTTGTTAATGGGTATAAGTTGGATGTTCCTAGGTTGGCAGGCTAAATTCATATCAATTTGACTTAAGGATTCATAACATATCACTGATATTTTGTCACTTTTGTGGCCTAGGCTATTGGACGCTAGGGTGTCAGGCCAGTTAGTTATAACGGGGACATCTGAATGTTAAGGAATCGACTTTAAGTTAACCAATGTTCTTTATGAGCTCCAAAGATGGTAAAGAAGATAATTGCTTTTATTGTAATTGGCTACATTAAATTTTATGTACCCCATTCCAAAAAACTTTCCAATTCACCACATAAGAATAGTAGTTTTTAACATCTCCAAATTTTTCAATCCAATTCATCTAGAAAGGGATATTTTTAGAATTAGTATTCTCATTTAAGAATAGTTGTTGGTTGTTTTAAACATAAGTTTTACAATTAGGAGTACTTGTTAGAAAAATCACTTTAATCAACATTCTTAAATAAGGCTTGATATTAGTAGACTAGAATTAGCCCAAGGGATTTCCTACCTCGCTTTTCTGTGGGATCGATACTGGGGTTTGAAAAGAAAGCACTATATTATTTGAAGTGATACATGCACTTGCATAGAACCGATAGTGTGTGAATAATTTTTTAAATTTCATAACATTTTGATTTGGCACACTAGCTACTAAATATAAATTGGGTCAAGTTTTGGCCTTATTTTAAAAGATAAATAACTATGTAATTATGGGTTGAGTTAAGTTTTTGTCATCATGATAGCAGATTTAAATTAACATAAAACACAAAAAATCAGGACACACTAGTGGCAGATCAAGTGTTTGACTGTGTCACCAGAGATTTAAATTGAGATAAAACACGCAAAAAAACAACACACATTAGGGGCATAACAAGTATTTTGCACTATTATCGGGGAAGCAACAATAAGAAATATAGGAATTTTAGTTAAACCTGTAAGACTTAGAATTTTAATTTATAATATTATTATTAAGTGTGTTATATTATTTTGTGTTTATTTTCAAGAAAAAATTAGAATTAAAAAAATATTTTTGACATCTAACCTATTAGTTAAGTCTTTAGATTTGTTTACATAGTTCAAGAGTTGCAGACCTTGAATTTTACGAGTCAGATTTGGAGAGAAATTTTGGGAGGATGATGAATTAGAAAAGACTCCATAAATTTAATGTAAAAATGCAGGATTAATAATGTAATGAATATTCAAAATTAGATTCTAGTAGCTTCAGAAGAGTAAACTCTAAGAGTGGTGAATGTTCAAGAACATATGCTTACTATTTTGGTTTTTTAGCTTGCAGATATTGAGAGGAAGTTAGATCAATATGTAGAAAGTTATTCACAAGGGCCCCCAAATATTGAGCAAAATTCATTTAGAGAATTGATCGAGACTAGCTCTTTTGAAACTGTCCCTGTGATACTTAATCCTTATTTTGATTATTACAACCTAGGTTGGGAAAATTATTCAAACTTTGATAGAACACTAACTTAGGAGGACATAACCAATTTTGGGAAGATATCAATTTATTGAGACATGTAATTGGAATAGTTAGTAGGATTTTAACAATGAACTCACTTTTCCCCACAAATTTAACTTCAACACCCATAATGAGGAGAAGGATTTACTATTACAGAGGAGTGATTCAATTAGTGAGTCAGTTGGAAAGTCAAAAGAATGAGCTGGAAGGTCAAGGGGCTACACTAGGGAATATAGAAAATCAACTAGGGCAGATTATTAATGCAACTAAGAACTAACTCCGAGAGATTTTACTTAGTGCCCTGAGATAAACCCTTTGGAGATGAGTGATGATAAATTTAAAATTATTGAGGTAATATTTAGAAGAAAATTTGAGGATATGTTTCAAAAGAACTTTGGGTTGAGAGATGAGGTTAAGGAGATCGAAAGACCAACAAAATAAATTTCTAAGGAATTAGAAAAACCTATTTCCTCTACTAAAATAAATATAGAAAGACCACCTCCACCATTTACTCAGTGCCAAGATGAAGAATTGAAAGACAACCTTGAACAGAAGAGTAGCCTAGAAGAGTTTGATCTAGATTATTAATTATCTAGCAATAATTTGATTCAAATATTGGGAGATCTTGAAGTATCTTATAAAGATCCTTTTCTTATAAATTTCAAGGATGATATAAATATGAAATTGAGCAAATCATTAGAAGAATATTGGATCTAAAAAAATATAAAGAATAATGATATGAATTAATTTGAAAAGGAAAAGTCGAAAGAAAAATTAAAATCTGACAATTTTCTAGAAATCCTTGGATCCGGAAATAATTGGGCGATTGATGAAGGATTACTTAAATAGAATTTTGATCTAAGAGGAATCATTTATCCGACTGACGACATTAAACCAAGCACTTTATGTGTGGTAAACAAAAATTATCAGTGTGGTTTGATTTAGTATGCTTGAGAACCATGATTGTTAGTGTTTTATTGTATTTGGTTTTATGTGGATTGATCAGTTTGATTGATGATTCATGGATGTTTATTTTAGTGGTTTGATTTGATCTTTTTGTGTCATTAGGGAGTTGATTACTTAACTTCTTATTATGGATAGACTTGTATATGATCTTGAAGAAGTTGGATTGATAAGCACAATACGACTCGGGTTTCACCTGTACTTGAGTTATACAAGAGACATCATTTTGAACAGTGGTTATTCCATCTCAATTTTGTTACTTCCTTTCTCTGACTTTGCTGTCATTTGATAGAAGTCACAAACCTATTTTATGAAAAACATGTGGATGATCTTACACTATCGTTATAACTATTAGAGGTTCTTAATTAAAAGGATAAGGTGAAGCCTCAGGTTTGTGCTCGAATGCCAAAATTAGGGACAATCTTTTCTTTGGGCTTGTAATTAATGAAATCATTTAAAAAGTGCTTAATTTATTTGTGTAGTGATTCCATTAGAAATTGAAAGTAAGATAGTGAGATTAGAGGAGTTAAAGGAAAAATTGCCTCATTTATCACGTATTTTTGTGTTTGTGTTACAATCTTATATAAAACTTAAAGAACTTTTTTATATTCCAATGCTGATGCCTGTTATGCTAGTTAGACTTTTGTTTAGTTAATTTCATTCCGTCATAGTTATTTTAGATTTCCTTTCTAATACAAATCTCCTGATTAATAATTGTAGATGTTTCTGATAGACATGTGTGGCAGATAAAATTTATGAACCATTTTTCTTCCTGCTTATGTTATGTGCACTAAATGATATGCTTGTTAAAACTAAAGTTTTTCGGTAGGAAGAAAAATAAATTTTAAAGTAAGTATACTTCCTTTATTTTTAACACTATTGCAAGCATGTTTTAGGCAATATTTACTTTCATTTATAGTCATTCTATCCTAATTACTCTTGTATATGATATTAATTGGATGTTGTCGTAGCTAGTAGACTCAACTTTACTTTTTCTTCCTGCTACATTTGATGAAGTTAATTGAAAAGTATTTAAAAATTCAAGTTTAGGGTGAAGAAAGATTTTTAAAACTTAACTTTATCCGTCCTTAGTAGCTCGTATTTTAGGATATATCACTTTTAAAATGACTAGTGGTGTGCAGTGTTACCTTTAGTTTACTATAACTTTGAATTTAGAACTTTAAAAAAAATAACTTAGTTGAAATCCTGTGGGAAGAAACTGTTCTGGAGTTAAGATATTTTGTAGAAAACTTCATAAAAATGCTTTTACTTTTTATAGTTGAAAGGAGTTGAATATTTAAAAAGCTAAGTCTTATATTTATACTTATTGAGAATTGAGCATTTGTTGAAACCATTTCCGAACTAATACTTACACTTTTAAAAAGTAAGGGAAAATTTGAGTTTTGGACTTTAGATAGAGGATAATGAAATTCAAAATTATTAAATACCTACCATATATAGTATTCCTCATATTAAAAAAAAGAGTAAGGATTATGAAGATCTTGAAAGGAAAATAAAAAGAAGAAGAAACAGAAAAGGAAAAGTAAAAAGAAAATATTTGAGGAGATGCTTCAGGAGAAGTATAATAAAAAATGGGTTTCACTTGAATCTTTGTAAAAGAAAATACTTAGAAACAATCCTAAGATTATGCTTATTTAAAAACATATTAGTCAAATTGGTATAAATAAAGTGCTTAAATTCGGGTTTTAAACTTTCTATGAACCTTTAGTTTGAAAAGTTTCAATAACTTCCGAAGTAAAAAAGTAAATAAGGATTCCTACGTTGAATATGAAATAGTCTTACACTCTACTTCTAGTTAAATTTACTAAAATTTCTCCTAAGTAGCACTATAACATTTCTAAAACAAAATTACAAGAAGCTCTACTGAGACCCACTACCTCAAATCAAAAAATTTAGTTTTTGAAGTTATAGTGTTACTTGAGGACAATTAATAGTTATGTTTGGCGGTTTACGATACATCAAAAAGATGTTCAATTTTTCATTTATATTTAATGCCCATATTTGGTCATTTTTTATGAAATTGTACTTTAAAGAAATGTATTTTCATGTTTTTGATGCAGATATACTCAACTTGGCGATTTGGATTAAAATAAAGCAATAATGATGAAATTTAAAGAAAAAAAAGGCAAAGAAATGCTCTGGCACCGAACGACCCCAGTGAACCTGTATAGAGCACGACCAGCACCAAATGGCGTCAGTCAGCTCCAAAATGGTGCCGAGATTATTATTTCTAAAAATGCATTAAATTTAGAAGAATTTTGACGTGGTACTCAAGGGAACACTTAAATTTTTCCCACACATTATTTAACCACCATTTTTAACTAAAAATGGAGCAAAGAAAGTGTGGGAAAATGTGGAGAATTTTTAAGCATCTTAAAGTATGAGTAGAAATGTAGATTTATAACCTTATGGAGACATTGGAGAGAGGGTTTTGAGAGAATCTGTAGCCAAATGTACTAGCATTTTGTGGATGAGTGAGAGACATTGTGGGAAGGATCTTCATCTTTCTTTCAAGGGAAAAAAGCTAGGTATTGTATTCTTTATTTTCTTATGATTTTGTAAGCACTTACCTAGTGGATTTTCTCTATTGTAATGAAGTTTTCCATTGTGCTTTGTGATGTGTTTTTCTAACATGTTAGGAAATAGTGGCATGAGTATGTTATGTCGTTGTTTTTCTTTTAATTTTCTTTTTCAATGAGTAGGATTCATATTTAGCAATTTGTGATGCATGTTAGAATAGGTTTTGATTAAAAATTATGATGATTCATCTTGAAATTCATTTACTTTTCAATCTGTCCAATTAATTTGTTAGAATTTATGCAAAAGCGTAAGAACTGGGATGGTCATGTTTTTAGCATTCAAGTAGGGATCACACTTTAATTTCATGAAAGAGTGAAGTCTTCATGAGATTGAGTGCAAATAAATAAGGAAATATTGTTTGATGGGTGTAGAATTGGTGATTTTAGGGTGACAGACTAAAATCAACAATTTGTTTCATATGTTTATAAACCAAATCGTGAGATTATTATCCCTTAATTGAGGGAGAAGTGGGACCTCTAGAGTGAGAGCCAGTATCCTCTCAGCCTAATGATCCTGATCATATATGACAGTACGATGTATGTGATTATATTCTTAATTTTTCCTTATATTTCTCAGTTTGCAACGGTGCCAAAAACTTGAGTTTGAAGCAAATAAGAATGCAATTATTATATTTCAAAATTGGATACTACGCCGGTATACGAATCGTTGTGAAGTAATATAGGGCTTTTTTATTAAGCCCTAAATATCAAACCCACGGAGAGAAACACAATATGTAACTAAATCAGAAGAAATTATAAAACAAATTCTACATTGTAAAATATTCTTACTCAAATTATAGATTCTATAATAGGAATGAATGTTTGATTCTTTTTGGTAATTTATTTTAATATTTGAAAATAAAGTAAACAACTAACTAAATTTAACTAGAAATTTGTAAGATGAAGGCCAAAAAAGTAAATTATCTTTATCCTTATCATGAATCAGTAACAGGTATAGGAATTCTGTTGTGGAAGTATTCAAATTATATTCTGCCAAATAGGAGCAATAAAATGCCTTACTTTTAGTAGAGATGCTATAAAGAACATTGTCTAATTTAAAAATTGAATAGTCTTGAAGATGGGTTATTTAGGGAAGATACTGCCTCTCATTCTAGAGTTCCCACTTCTCCCTCCACCTGGGAGCTATCATCTCATATCAAGACCTAAAACATTAAGCCAAATTTGGGGCTTTAGCTTATGACTCTAAAGTCCTCTAATTCTATAACCTTCAAAGATTATTTCCCTATTTATTTGCACTTAATCATATGATTTACATTCTCATCCATATAATCTCATGTGATTCTTACCATTAGTTGACTGAGACAATACCATCTCGGATCTTAAAAGTTCTCAGAGCAAATATTAACATCTTAATTGGCCAAATCAAGAAGTAAATGAGTTCAAGGTTTAAAATCATCACTATTTATTTTAACCTTATAGACTAATACTTCACAAAACATCCATCTAATACTTAGTCATTTATCATTTTAAGGGAAAATATAAAGAAATCTACTCAAAATTCATGCAGAAAATACAAGCACGCTTAATTTTAAAAGTATAAATCATGTAAACAAACAATAAGTCTAAATTAAAGCAAATGTAGTCACAAAGATAAAAACTTATCTCGAATCCTCTCCACCAAAATCTTGAAGTTCCCTTGAATCTCTTCTCTTCCTTTGTCTTACAATAATCACTACTCACACACTACAAATCCTCTCTTCTTCTCTCAAAAAATATATCCTAATTAGTCTAAGAGAGAGAGGCATCGATGGCATCTAGAAAGGGAGAAATGACTCCGCTTTAAATCAATTAAAGCCTTTTTAAAAAAAAAATTCAAAATGTTCTTTGGTGACTCTTCAAAATGTGTCCACATTCAATGAATTTTCCAAGAGTTTCCTCTTTTTGAATGCCAAATAAATGTATTTTCATGTCCATTAAGCATTTCCCATGTTTTCACTACGGATTGCTTCAAACACCTTTTCAAAAATTTGTCCAAACTCGTTAAGTCACCAAGTAACTATCTCTGGCCCTTAAGTGTGAGGTACTTGGCGCTTAAGCATGACCTTCTTGGTTTTACTAGTGCGTAAGTGCCAGTTCTGGACGCTTAGGCACCTTAGCTTTTTTGCACACCTTCTTTTTTGCTTCAAATTCGATTCTTTTTACTCCTTTCACCATTTTTCATCCATTTGATTTTACCAGAAAGAAAAACACATAAATACCTTCAATTAAAGCGCAATATTTAAGAATATAGGTATAGAAATGCATACATAAATGTAATATATTTTAGGTGTATGAAAATCTCCCAATCTTACAATGTTACTTGTCCTCAAGTGGCACTCCAATCTTACAAAATAAAATTAAGTGTATTATATAAATGAGTTTCTTTAGGATGTTCTAAAATTTTGATCTAGAAATATCGTAATCTAATTTACAAAATTCTTTAGTACATAAGACTAAATTTTAATGTAAAGAAGTCTTAAAATATGAGTTTCTATCGAGTTCATAAATATTTGAAAATTCTTCAAATATAGTGTTTATGCATTCTGTCTTCTCCACTTCAAAATTTTTTTTAAGAATGATTATACTTTAAATATTGCATCGTTAAGCTTAAGAGTTTCTCAAGTCTTATACTTTAAATAGATTAAATGTGTAACAATTTTTTATTAAACACTAATTCTCATAATTCTCCTCTCATTTTCAACTTTCTTTTTTTTTTCTTTCTTTTTTCTTTTTTCAAGTGAGGATTAATATATATGAACAAGTCTTTAATGATTTTGACTTCCACTCCCCCTTTCATAAAGTAAAGTTCTCATATAAATCTTTTATTTAAAAGTATAATAATGGTTTTAAAATATATTTTTAATAAAAGAAATTTAAGTATTAAAGATAAAAGTTTAACCCTTTTATATTTTTCAAAAATACAATTTCTCCTACTAAAGATGGTTACATAATATTTATTATTTCTACACTAAAAAAATATAACTTTAAGTTTTTCTTCATTAATTTAGGTTTCAACAAAATTATCTTCCTCATTTTCATATTCTAAATTTTACTTCCCCAATATAACTTCATAAGAATAATTTTTTTTCAAATCAAAATCAAATTTATTTGTAGCACAGTTGAGAAGAAATAAAATTCAAGTTTTAAAAAGTTTTTCAACCCCCCCCCAACAAAGTTAAATTTTTAATAAGATTAAACATTTTAGCATCATATATATATGCATGAATGAAAACTAAAAATAACAAGCTTATAGGAATTTTTACATCTTAAATATACAGGATATTGATTGAATTGTAATTTAACTTTAACATATCGAGATTCATTAGACTTCTATGCAGTGGAGGATAACATAAAAGTAAACAAAAATACTAACAAAAATTCACCATTTCAACATAAAGAAAATACCTTTTAGTAAATTGAAAATTTTAAACATTAAGTTTTTAAGTGAAAGTTAGTAGTATTCTAAACCTTCCTAAAATTCAGGATTATGTTCAACACAAACTAACTTAATTTACTAGACAAAATAATTAACATAATCACTACCATTTAAAAAAATAACTACTCACAATAACTTAAATACATCACAATAGTGTCATACAGAATAAAACACAAATAATAGTAGCGGTCTAAACAAGTACAAGACAAAACAAATTAACAGTACAATTTTATTGTGCCACATAAAGTTCATAAATAAAAACTAAACTAATCAAATTAACATTCCTCCTCCTCATCATCATCACTATCATTGTTGTCCCAAAAAGCAGTATTGTCATACGATGTATATTTTGGATATGAAGGAAAGCTACACTTTGGTCACCCCTGATAAGGTTTTATAAAGATGAGTCAAAATTTTCCTCATAATCACTATATCTTTTAATATAATCATCCATATGATCTATAAAACTCTCCAAGTTCAATATATTGTCTGCAAAAAAATTGATGTTATCTAACATCTTTCACAAAAAGTACGACTGTGAATTAGAACTAGAAGCCTGACCTAGTGTCGATGCACGTGAGGTAGAAGCATGAGAAGTAGAGGCACTTGAACTTCTAAAAAATTGTCTTCCCCAACCAAATACTGGATGTTCTGAATAAGTTTTCACATTAACGCTTGTGATAGGATTTAGAGGCTGTAGTATCTCCTCCCAGTTATCGAATCTAACTCCTGCCTACTCATATAATGAAAAGATCAAGGATGTGAATCGCAAACTTATAGTTGTGGAAGCTGTAGCAAAATTGATGATAGTCTGATAGATCAGAGATCCCATGTTAATCAACATTAACTACTAAATGCAATAGTTTAAGGTGTGTCTATCTATGGTAACATCACTGAGGTGGTTCATGCTGCTATTAAATACTTGATGCAAAAGAAGGATTTTAAACCATGATTAATTAGATGGATACTTCTATTACAAGTGTTTGATTTTATCGTAGTTGATATAAAGGGAAATGATAATCAAGTAGCTAATCATTTGTCTAGACTTGAAAGAGAAATTTTAACTAATTTTGAAAAAACAATTTTAGAAAATTTTCCTATTGAACAATTATATAGTATTGATGAAATGAATGTACTTTAGTTTGCTGAGATAGTAAATTTTACTGTAAGTGATATCTTACCACCTGATATTAAAAATCCATAACTAAAGAAATTCATTTATGATTCAAAATTCTATTTTTGGGATGACCCACATTTATATAAATAATGTAAAGGTCTAATTATTAGAAGGTGTGTGCCTTATGAGGAAACTCAATAGATAATTGTAAGATGTCATGATTTTGAATTTAGAGGACATTTTTGAATAAATAGATTTGCATATAAGATTTTGCAAAGTGGATTTCATTGGCCTACTTTTCTTAGAGATGTTAATGAATATATTAAAACATGTGATTAATGTCAATGACTAAAAAATATTTCTTTATTTCTTCATTTGAAAATTTATATTTATTACTTGTTGTTGATTATATGTCAAAAAGGATTGAAGGTATTGTTGTACTTAGATATGATGCTCAGACTGTTTCTAAATATTTAATTAAAAATATTTTTACAAGATATTAAATGTCGAGAGTAATTATTACTCATGGAGGATCTCATTTTAGGAATAAGAAAATCGAACATTAATTAAGAAATATGATATTATGCATAGATTCTCTACTGCTAATCATCCTCAAACTAACGGTCTAGCAGAGATATCAAATCGTGAAAGTAAACAAATTTTAGAAAAAACTGTAAATCCCTATAAATTTGATAGGTCTGTTATATTAGATACTGCATTATATGCTTACAGAACTACTTATAAGACTCCATTAGGAACATCCCCATATAGACTTAATTTTGGAAAAACATGCCACTTACCAGTAGAATTAGAGCATAAAGCATTTTGGGCTATTAAGGAATTTTATTTTAATCCAAAGAGATACTGGTGAGAAAAGATTATTGCAACTCAATGAACTTGAGGAGATTAGAAATGAAGCATATAATAAAGCAAAAATCTATAAAGAGAAAATGAAAATATGGTATGACCAGAAGATTCTTAAAAAGAATTTTGAACCTGAATAAGAAGTTTTATTATATAATACAAGATTGTGATTATTTTCAGGAAAACTGAATTCCAGATGGTTAGGACCATTTAAAGTAATAAGTCTATCATTATGGAACTGTTGTTATTAAAGATCTTAACACTGGAATACCATTTAAAGTGATTAAAGTTTATCATTATGGAATTATTGTTATTAAAGATCCTAACACTGAAATGGTATTTAAAGTTAATGGGCATCGTTTGAAACATTATTATGAAGGGCACATACCATAATTTAAAGAAGTTTTAATGTTAAGTCAACCCAACTAAACAAATGGTACGTCGGGCTGATGAAGTTAAACCAAGCGCTTCATGCGAGGCAACCCATATACATAAATATATATATCTACGCGTTACGATTTAATTTGAGAAGTGTTTTACATATTAGGACATAATAATCCTACACAATTTTTATATATTATAAATTAAAATAAATAGTGGTATTTGAGGAAAATTTAGAATCAAATTAAAAAAAAACAGCAAAGTCGTGATTTTAGACACTGGGTCGACAACGCTCGCTAAACTGACCATGGCGCCGACAACGCCATCAAGAGCGCCGATGGCGCCGATAGCAGTTTGATGGTTCAGGACAAATTTGGCAGACTTTAGCGGGATTTTGCTACATAATAATTGTGAGGAGGTGTTTTTAAAGTCCTAAAAACTGCTTTGGATGGCTTGAAACTCCCTATTTTCAAATTCCATGGCTTCCAATTCCAGAAATATTTCTAGGTATGAAGTTTTTAATAGAAGAAATTTTATCAATTTTGATGCACAGAGATTATACAAAAAATTTATTATGAAGAAGAGATTGATAAAGAAGAGAGGCTTTTTCAATCATGGATTGATTAGTCCAAGTTCTCCAATTAATAAAATCATTGTACAAAGATGATAGAAAGTTCTATGCTACACTAGCATTGCAGTTGTTGTACCAGTGGTGAAGGAATTCCATGCCAACTTACATGGAATTACCCAAGGAGTTGTCTTCATACGAGGTAAGGCTATGTCATTTACTCCGGCACAAATTAATGAGTTTTATATGATATAAAAAGTTCCAATCTATCACCATACAAATTTTATCCATACTAGAGATTTGATGCCAGATGTCTATAATTTTCTGACGGATGAAAGTGATATTTAGGGAATACGAGAGGAGGGATATGTTAGTTTCTCTGCTTCATCACTTAATCCACTATCGAAGCAGTTGCATTTCTTTATTTCTATAAAATTACTCCCTACTATGAAGATTATTAAAGTCACCAAAGAAAGTGCTATTTTAAATTATTTCATTCAAATGGGAAATCCCATCGATGTAGGATCTATCATTTTAAATATGTTATGGGTATTAGTATGAATGGGCCAATTTATGGACTTGGGCATCCTTCCACAATTTTCCTACTTTGTAGTCAATCTCAAGTTTCATATGAAAGTTGGGAAAAAGTTTTATTACCTTGGGAGCCCATGATTCCTATTGATGATAACAATATTGGGAATGGAAATGAAACATTAGATACTATCTTGGATCATTCATCACATGCTTCAACTCCATTGATGCCACCAACAGTTGAAAGTTCACTTGCTTTGAAAATGAAATTGAAGAAAATTGAAAGAGAACTTCAGATGATTACGAATGCAATACGAGATCTTAAGTACCTTCTCAATCACCTAGATTGGAGGGTGAAGGACAATTTTGATCAAACTAGAACAATTGAAGCAGGATTGGTTCAAATGTTCAAGGAATAAGGATGGATCGAAGAAAATTTGACTGATCAATTCCCATACCGACCCTTCTACAATCTGTACGTTCATTACCAGTATATGGAAGATATTAGAAGAGGAGAAAGCATTAAAGAAGAGGTAGAATAATTGATGAATTTGGACTATCTACTAGTATAAAATGCTTATGTATTTAATGTTATTGTGAGGATTTGATTTAGTTTGCTTTGCTTTAAAATTATGAACTTTGATTGTGTATAGTTTTGTGTCAGCGTTTAGTAATGTGGCTTGATTTTAACACTGATTTATAATTTAGTTTGCTATATGAGTGTAAAAGTTTGATTAGAAAAATTTGTTTGTGAATTATTGTTAGGTAAAAATTTGTGTTTAAAAATACTAAAAAGACTTTGGAGTAAATTGAAAGAAAATTAAATATTGAGAAAATCTGAAATTGGAGTTTTTAGCCTTCAGCGCCAACGACGCTGGCATGGGCGTCTACGGCGCCCTCGACTTGTTAACATCCTAAAATAATTAAAATTAATGATTTGCATAGTAAAATGGCATTTTTTACCCTTTGAGTCACCTTCAACCTCTAATTTATGCACCTAGGGCTCGCAATTACTCGTGTTTGGAGCAATTTCAAGGAAAAAAAACTTTGAATTTCATCTTCTATAGGTAAGAGCTACACTTTAAACTAAAAATTTTAGATTTTCACCAACGATTTATCTCACATTGCCGAGATCCAAAAATTTTGGAATTTTATAAGAGATTTGAGAAAATCCTTTTGGTGAGGAACTCTTACTTAGTAAATTTAAGTTTAAAGCGGTTTACATTATGATTTTCAGATATTCAAAATTTATTGGGATTTTTATCAAATTTTCATAGATTTATCATGGCCCAGAGAACGAGCAAAGAAAAAGAAATGTATATTATGATGAACAAAAATTTGTCAGCTTCTGGGCAAGTGTTCGATTTAATAGTCTACTTGAAAATATTAAAGTAATTCTGGATCGTGGATTTAAAAATTAAGGAGGAGAACTCGAGCGATTAATCAACTCTTGGTAGTGGGAAATTTTCTGTTACTTTACTATCAGGGTTATTATTGGTGTAGTGATGGAGTTCTACGCCAATTTTACAGAGGCTTCTGATGATTTTTTTTTTGTTCATGGGAAAATGGTGGAGTTTACTCCATGTAAGATTAATGAATTTTATCAGTTAGGAGATGTGTACAATTGCCAGTATAAATCATTTTCTGCTATGAATGAGGCCTTGGATGAGGTTTTTTTTTTTGTACTAATGGAAGAGGATCCTGGAAAGTGAAAATTGGAGTTAAGGTAAACTTTCCTCTTTCAGTCCTTAATGTAGTATCTAAGGACTGGCAATACTTTCTTTCTGGCGGAATGATATCGACAAATCATCATAGTGAGGTTACAAAGGAGAAAGCCATCCTGAGCTATTGTATCCATTAGGTGATGAGGATAGATGTAGGCTCTATCATTTATATGAACATTAGATCTATCGCTTTGGGAAAGACCACTGGTGGATTAGCATACCCTGCCCTGATCTTCACACTCCGTGAACAGGCAGGAGTTGGTCTTAGACTTGAGGAAGAGAGGATTGCACATCTAAAACCTATTGGGCCTACCAATATAAAGAAATATGAATCTCATGTTCGATGGAGGTCTAGAAGTAAGACCAGAGATATTCCTTCTACTTCGAGGACCCCTACACCTAGTGACCCTACTCTTCGAGAACTATTGGACCAGATGATGATCCAACAAGGAGAAATCTTGAGAATGGATCATAGAGTGGAAAACATGGAGGCCAGAAATACTCACATTGATGATTTCATTAAACAAAAGATTGAATATGATGCCGCCTAAGATGGTTCGTTGGTGAGATAACGTGAAGGGTCATCATTTAGTTTAGTTTCCTACTCACTCTTTTCTTACTTCAAATCAACAACAGAATTTGAATGTGGAAGAAGAAGAAGAAGATGATGATGGTGATTTGTGATTTTTATTTTGATATTTCTTTTATTTTATGATTGAGTGTACTTTTATTTTATTGTTTTTTGTTGTTATGTTGTTGAGGCTATTTGTTGTTAGATTGTAAAACTCTGTTTTCTTTTAGATGTTAAGTTATGAACTGTAGAATTGTAAAACTATTTGTTATTTGAAATTCAGTTTAGTTATGTTATTAGTTTTAGTATTTTTTTAAATGTATCTTGATTAAATATTTCTCTGCATATTTTATATGTATTATGTGCAATTTAATCTCTTAAGTCTTATAGCTATTCATATTAGCACCTGCAATATTTCAGAGCTAAGTTTCAAAAATCAGAACCTTCAATAGGTAAGTTTTTTCTTTAGGTATTTAATGTTTTCTTTCACCCTTTTATTTTTTTTATTTTTTCATGCTAAATCATTTAAAAATTTAAGTTTTGGGAGGAATGAAAAGTTTTTTAAAAAAAAAGAAAGAAACTTAATTTTATTTGTCCTCACTTAGCTATATTATTGAAAACTTTAGATTTAACATGACATTTGGTATTAAAGGTTAACTTTAGATAACTATATTTATGCTTCTAAATATATAGTAAGCTTAAGTAAAAATTTTCAATAATTAAGGTTAATTTTAGAGATTAAGATATTTAGTATAAGAGAATAAGACTATTTCTTCCTATTTTAGGTAAAGAACTTTGTATTTTTGAAGTATTAGAAATCTTAGAGATCCATGTAAAAAGTAAAGAATTAAACTTTATGAAATCTTTAAACTAATATAAATTTGTTAAGTGAAGCAATGTGAAACGTTTTTAACTTTAAAAGGAGGATAGTGAAGTTCAAAATCATTAATGGTTATCCAGATATAGTAATCCTTAAATTGAAAAGGAAAAGAAAAGAAAAAAAAAGGATTGAAAANTAAAAAGAAAAGAATTAAACTTTATAAAATCTTTAAGCTAATATAAATTTGTTAAGTGAAAAAATGTGAAAAGTTTTCGACTTTAAGAAGAGGGTAGTGAAGTTCAAAATTATTAAATGCTATCCAGATATAGTAATCCTCAGACAAAAAAGGAAAAGAAAAGAAAAGAAAAAAATATTGAAAAAGATCCTGAAAAGAAAAGAAAAGAAAAAGATAATGTGGGGAGAAGCTTGAGGAGATACTTGATTAAAAATTGGCTTCACTTGAATCAACTTAAGGAAGAAGACTTTTGCTGACCTCACTGTTGGTTGAGGTTTTGTTTCTCCTCTTTAGTAGCCTAAGGTCTAGCCATAAGGCTTTCCTATTGACTGNTCTTTAGTAGCCTAGATCTAGCCATAGGACTTCCCTATTGACTAGTCTTAGAAAACTAGAAGAGGTACCCCAGCATTAGAAATTCAAAACTCTTCTTAAACTTGAAATTCTACATATTGATCTTAACCTCCAACATTTAGTAGGTAAGATCATTATAAGAGAATTCAAGAAGAATCTCTATAGGATTACTTGGCTTTAGGGTTGACCCTGGGTGTTGACTTGGAACTAAGGTACACCATATCTTCACAATACATTAATCCATGGTTCATTTAGAATGGATATTTATCCAATTCTATGTGAAATGC
>JXCR01135463.1:0-69903 GCA_002079205.1 Phalaenopsis hybrid cultivar | reverse complement strand
CCTATAGCCATTTTCTATAAAATCTACCCCTCACGGCCATGGAGGGGGTGGTAAAAAATTCACCAAGGGCCCTCCAAATCCCTCTCAGAGCTTCTCTAAGAATCCCTAAGTCCAATCCAATTCACCTAAGGGCCCTCCAAATCCCTCTCAGAGCTTCTCTAAGAGTTCCTAAGTGTNTGGATTGATGATGGCTGTTGGATGTGGATTGTCTCTCTCCTTTGATGATCCAAGTTTTCTTTAATAAAAATCCAAGGGGTTCCTTAGTGTCTCTTCAAAATTTGTCTCCATTCAATGAATCTTCAAGAAGTTGCCTCCTTTCTAAAACTAATTGAATGAATTTTCATGTTACTGGGATATTTCACACGTTCTTACAAGGGGTTGCTTCAAACGCCTCTTAAAAAAATTATCTAAATTTAATGAATCATCAAATAACTACTTTTGGAGCTAAAGCGTGGGGTACCTGGCACTTAGGCACGACTCTGTCTGTATAACTGGCATGTAAGCACCAGTTTTGGGTGCTTAGGCATCTCAGTTCATTTTTTTGCACCTTCTTCATTTTTGCTCAAAATTTGACCCTTTTTTAGTCCTTTTACTATTTTTCATCCATTTGATTGTACCTGAAAGAAAACCACATAAATACCTTTCATTAAAGCAAAATATCTCAAAAATAGGTATAAAAATGTGTATAAAAAGTCTATATATTTTAGTTGTATCAAAATCCCCCAAACTTAAAATGTTACTTGTCCTCAAGTAACCTTTCAATCTTTAAAAACTAAATAATTAAATGATGTATACCAGTTTATTTAAAAGTTATTAAAATTTTGATGTAGAAATATAGCAGTTCAATTTAGAAAGAATATTAGTAAATGAGACAAATTTAGAGTTTAGAAACTTTTAATGCTAAGAAATATGAAATTATAAGTTTCTATCTAATTCAGAAATATGATAGATTCTGTAAATATAAAATTTAGGCATTCTATCTTCTCTACTTAAAAAAAAATTTATTAAGCATAAATTTACTAACCATATTATATCCTTAAGCTTAAGAGTTTCTCAAGTTTTATACTTTAGAAAGATCAGATGTGGAACTAATTTTTGATTAGGCAATAATCCCCAAGATTCTCCTCCTTTTTTCAATTTTTCTTTTCCTTTTCTTTTCAATTTTCTTTTTCTTTTCTCTTTTTCTTTAGTTTGTTTTCTTTTTCATTTTCTAACAAGGATTACTATATCTAGATAAGCCTTTAATGATTTTGAATTCCACTCTTCCTTTCCTAAAGCAAAGAGTTGATATATTTCCTTTACTTAAAAATATAATAATAATTTTAAAAATTACTTTCAATAAAAAAATTTTAAGTTTTAAGTTTTAAAAATAAAAGTCAAACTCTTCAAAATTTTTCAAAAATATAATTTTTTCTACTAAAGATAGTTACATTATACTTAGCATTTTCCGCACTAAAAAAAATTTAACTTTAATTTTTTATTCATTACTATAAATTTTAACTAAACTCTTACTCGTTTCTATATTCAAATTTTACTTCCCTAATATAACTTCATATAAATGATAATTTTTCTTTAAATCAAAATCAAATTTATTTAAAATACATTTGAGAATAATAAAAATTTAAGTTTTTAGAAAATTTTTCAACCCTCCCCTAAACTTAAATTTTTAATAGAATAAAATATTTTAGTAGCACATATAAATATTGGTAGGAATAAAAACTAAAAATAACATGTTTGCAGAAAGTTTTATATCCTAAATATGTAAGTACAAAAATTAAAAGTAGGAGTAAAAATTAAATTGATCAAATTTTAGTTTACTTAACATATAGAGATTCATTTGAATTCAATGCAGTGGAGTACAACATAAAAGTAAACAAACACACTAACAAACATTCACATTTGCAACAAAAAGAAAAATTTCATGTAGTAAATTGAAAATTTTAAACATATAGCTTTTAAGTGACAAGTTAGCTATCATCTGAACC
Source organism: Phalaenopsis hybrid cultivar (assembly GCA_002079205.1). NCBI lineage: Eukaryota > Viridiplantae > Streptophyta > Magnoliopsida > Asparagales > Orchidaceae > Phalaenopsis > Phalaenopsis hybrid cultivar. Next base: position 67,918 of record JXCR01135463.1, on the reverse strand, counting down.
TTCTTAAAATTTAGAATTAAGTTCATAATAGAATAACTAAATACACCAAACAACACAGTTAACATAATTACTACTACAAAAACATGAATACATCATAGTAGTGTCTAACAAAAAAAAAAACATAACAAAAACTAACAATCTCAACAAATACAACTCTAAACACAACCAAAAAGTACAAAATAACTGCACCATCAAAAGTTCACAACAATACATAAATTACAAAACACAAAAAACTATAAATCCAATCTTGTCATCCTCATCCTCTGCATCACTCTCATCATTATGCCAAGTAGTTGCAGGTTCATATGGTGAATTTCTTCGATATTGTGGAAAAACTATATCTTGGTTACCTCTCCTAAGGTTCTCCATAGCTGAGTTGTATTCTTTCTAATAATCACTACATATCCTCTGTATCCATCCGTATGTTATGCAAACCTTTTTAAATTTAATACATTTTTAGTGGTGTAGTTAACGTTATTCAAAATCCTCTCCAATAGTTGTGATTGAGAATCAGATCCAGAAGTTTGACCCTGTGATGTAGAAGCACGTGAAGTGGAAATATGAGATATCAAAGCACGTGAAGTGGAAGCTCGAGATGTAGAATCCGCAAAACTACTAGAAAATCCTCCTCTCTAACTAAAAATGGAATGATGTGAATAAGATTTCACATTCACAGTAGCAATGGGCTTAAGAGAATGCAAGATCTCTTCCCAGCTATCAAATATAACTCTAGCTTGCTCACACAAGGAAAAGATCAGGGATGCAAATCCCAAACCTGCAGTAGTAGCGACAATGACATAACTGTTAATAACATTATAAATCAAAGCTCCAATGATGATGGGCTTGAACTGTATGATACAAGAGTTTAAAGTTGCTCAATCACGGGTCACTTCACTAATATGATTGGTAGGCAGCTGATGAACAAAAATGAAATAATGCCATGCCTTTATAGTGTCATCCAACTTTGAAGTGGAAAATTTCACTCTCCTTTCATTTGTAATTTTCTAAAGCCCTCTCCCAAAAGTCAAAAATGAAATTATCTCGTTTAGCTCCTCTTTAGTAGGACTGTAATTTGAATAAAAACATAAAGAGCTCAGGGCATATGATAAAACTGGTTTATTACCTCAGGTGAAAAATGTACTGACTTTCCCCTCACCATGACTCCTTCTTCTTCAGTTTCGGGGAGGTTCACATAGAACTCCAGCACCATAGGAATCACTGTATCAATCCTGATCTCTAGCACTAATAAACTTGCTTGAATTGAGTTGGGACTTTTCCCTTGCTCCTCTTCATTCTTGATGCCATTTCTAAAAAAAATATATAAAATTTACAATAAATCCCAAATTCAACTCTAAATCATTAAACATAACTCCTAAAAGCTTAAACTACCAAATTCATGTATTTTACATAGATTTTTCTCAAATTTTTACCATGAATAATGATTTTCAGGTAGCTCAAGAATGTGCTCAAAATACATCGTGAAAATAAAAAAACATTTTACATAGAAGTGAAGCTCTTACCTCAACGATATCAAACCTAGTAATTTTTGCTCCAAACCACCAAGAAATCTTCACAATAGGTGTGCCCTAACTTCAAAATCGCAAAAAATTGAGGAAGAAGAAGAAGGTGAGGTGCGAAAATGGTGATTTCATACCAAATCGTCACTTTAAAACGATTTGCAAACCGTTTATGTGAAACAATGCTTAAGTACAAAGTCTTGGTGCTTAAGCGTAGTGCAAAAATTTTAATTTTTTTGATTTAAGTGAAATATACTCTTAGCCTAAGTCAACCAACCCTACATGGTCTCATAACTCTTTATTAACTATTTTCTTCTATTTCAATTCTCCTCTTACTCAAGATTCACCAATCTTAGTTAATTTGATTCAACAAGAAATAACACAAAATTTCACACAAACAAACACTTATATTCATTTAGAAATGATTAAAAACATTTTTAATACATAGATTCTCCATCCAAATAGTCTTAGATTAAAAAATTCCTAAACACAATCACTAGATAATCATCACATTGATAACATACTAAACACACTTAACATTAACAATCGAACACTACATCACGAACTTAATTCCATTCTCTATTTAGAGGAACAAATCTCGTCCTATTGTTAGTCTCTCCTTCAGCATTTGGAATGTAAATCTGAAAGAATAAACAATGATTAATAGCTCTAGTTGAATCTTTTTCAATCCATTTGTTCTTCAAATACATAGTCTTGTCCGCTTCTTCTATAAAATTGATATGAATAAACTGCATCTTAAGTCGCCATCCCATATGTTCCAGAAGTGCGTTAACTTCCATCACTTTTGCTTCAATTTAAGCTACATCAGCCTCAATTTTAGTGATTTTCTCCGCTATCCCTTCAATACTAACAGCTAGGAAACCATTATATAACTCTTGCGCACTCTGGCTAATAAACTTCTTTCTCATTTCTGCCTTCTTTTTCTTCAAATCACTCTCCCAAGAAGACATCTTTCCAAAACTCTCACTTTTAACTTAGTATTTAGGGTTAGAATTGAATTGTGGTAAAAACCCTTACATAACCCTTCTATTTGTAAGCTCTAAACTGTCCTATAACTTTTAGGCATGACTTAAACTGCTATCCCACTTTAAAGCCAACCAAATCATGGTTAAAACTTCTAGAAATCAAAATTTGCACATGTTTTTTAATGTGCCATGCTTAAGCGCCGGATATTGGCGCTTAAGCGCAGGTACTCAATTTAGCACAAGTTAACTTAACGTCCAAATACTCGTTCTAACATATCTTTATCATCTTTTAAGGTTTTATAATAATAACTAACTCATTATATAGTCAAAATACTACCAAAATTTCTAAATCAAACACACAACATAACAATAAAATCAAACACATAGATAAATATGGGCTGTCTCCCACTAAGTGCTAGGTTTAACGTCATCAGCATGATGTAACCAGTGCTTATTATAGTTGACCCAATATCATAAAATCATTTAGTTTAAGTTGGTCACCTAAAAAGTAAGATTTCAACCTATGACCATTCACTTTGAATATTTTGTCACTTTTAAGATCTTTGATATCCACAACTCCATAGAGAAAAACTTTCATCACAACAAATGGGCCCATCCACCAAGACTTAAGATCATCTGGAAATAATCTTAACCTTGCATTATAAAGCAAAACTTGTTACCCTAGCTAAAAATTTTTAGTCAGAATCCTCCGATCATGCCACATCTTCATATTCTCTTTGTAAATCTTATCACTTTCATAAGATTCATTCCTTATCTCTTCAAGTTCATTCAATTACAATAGAATTTTCTCACCAGCATCCTTTAAATTGTATTTAAATTCCTTAATAGCTCAATATGCTTTATGCTCAAGTTCAATTGGTAAGTGACACACTTTCCCAAATATTAGCTTGTATGGGGACATTCCTATAGGAGTTTTGTATGCAGTTCTATAAGCCCATGAAGCATAATCAAGTTTGACTACCCAATCCATCTTAGTTAGATTTACAAATTTTTCCAAAATTATTTTAATTTATAGATTGGATAATTCAACCAAATCACATGTCTGAGTATGATAAGCAGTAGCAATTCTATGGTTAATATGACATTTCTTTAATACACCGTCAATTATGATTACTCTCAGCATCCCAAATATACAATATATGTTTGTTCTTAAAAACTTTGTAACACTTTGAGCATCACATCAAGATAAAACAACAAATTCTATCCATTTGTATACATAATCTACTGCTAACCGTTTATATAAATTCCCGAAAGGTGGTATAAATGGTCCCTTGAAATCTAATCCTCAAACATCAAATATCTCAGCCTCTAACACATAATTGAGGGGCATCTCATTCCTCCTAGAAATATTGCCTACTCGTTGACATCGATTACAAGTTTTGATATAAGCATTAACATCTCTTAAGATTGTAGGTCAATAAAATCTTGATTGTAAAATTTTGTATGTTGTTTTATCAACACCAAAATATCCCTCAAAATCAAAGGCCAATAGAATCCAGATTGTAAAATTTTGTATGGTTTTTTATCAACACCAAAATGTCCCCCAAAATCAGAATTATTACATTTTTGGATAATTTCATAAGTTTCTTCTAAAGGCACACATCTTTGAATAATAAGATCCTTTCTATGTTTAAATAAATTTGAGTCATCCTAAAAATAAGTATTAGCTTCAGATAAAAATTTCCTCTTATGTTGGTATGTCATTCCATAGGGTATACTATCATTAACAATTAAATTCACAATGCCGACATACCATGGAACACACCACTCATTAACATTGAATAATTTTTCCTCTGAAAAAAGTTCATTAATCTATTTTTTCAAAATAGAGTGGTTTCTCTAATTCAAGCCTGAATAGATGATCAACAATTTGATTGTGACCTCCTCTCCTATCTGCTATTTCGAAGTAAAATTCTTGCAAAAGAAGAATCCATCTTATCAGTCTAGATTTTGCATCATTTTTTTGTTAAATACTTAATAGCAGAATGATCTATATGCACAATACATTTAGTTCCAATTAAGTATGATCTAAATTTATCAAAAGTATATATTACAACTAATAACTCTTTCTTAGTTGTAGTATAATTAATTTGAGCTTCATTAAGAGTTTTACTAGTATAGTAGAAAACCTTGAAAATCTTATCATGCTTCTGTCCTAAAACAACTCCAATAGCATAATCACTAGCATCACAAATTAGTTCAAAAGGTTTTTCCCAATATGGTGAAACTATAATTGGTGCAGTGACCAATTTTTCTTTTAATAATTCAAAAACTTTTAGGCACTCTTTATAAAAATTAAAAATCACATCTTTTTTAAGTAAATGACATAGAGGCTTAGCAATTTTTGAAAAATCATTAATATACCTCCTCTAGAATCTAGCATGTCCTAAAAAACTCTTAATTTCCTTCACACTTGTTGGGTAAGATAAATCAGTGATCACTTAAAATTTTTGTAGGGTTTACTTCCATTCCATTTTATAAAATTTGATGTCCCAAAATTATTCCTCCTACTACCATAAATTGACATTTTTTCCAGTTAAGGACTAAGTTTGTTTCTTCACAGCATTTAAGAACTTTTAATAAATGTTCTAAACATGATTCAAATGAAGTTTCAAACACTGAAAAATCATCCATAAAAACTTCAATCCCTTTTTCAATTAAATCACAAAAAATAACCATCATATATTTTTGAAATGTAGCTGGTGCATTACATAAACCAAATGACATTCTTTTAAAAGCAAATGTACCACAAGGGCTAGTAAAAGTTGTTTTTTCTTGATCCTCAGGAGCTATTTGCATTTGTTGATAACCAGTATATCCATCCAGAAAACAAAAGTATTTATGCCCAACTAGTTTATCCAACATTTGATCTAGAATGGGAAGGGGAAAATGATCTTTTTTAGTGGCAAGATTGTACTTTAAAAATTTTGTCCAGCTTCATTCTAAGCTTACTTGCATAATATTTAAATTTAAAAATTTTTTCATATCTTTACCCTAAAATAACTCTAATTTCATAATCACTAGCATCACATATTAGCTCAAATGGTTTCTCCCAATCAAGTGAAACTATTAAAGAAGCAGTGATTAATTTTTATTTTAATAATTCAAAGACATTAATGCTGTCTTGGTTAAAATCAAATGTTGTGTCTTTTTGTAATAGCTGGCATAGGGGCTTAGTAATTTTTGAAAAATCTTTAATTATAACATGTAGAAAGCAGCATGTTTTAAAAAACTTCTAACCCCTCTCATTGTAGTAAGAGGAGATAGTTTAGCTATAATTTCATCTATTTTTTGGATCTATTTACATACCTTTTTCAGAAATTTTATGTCCCAGTACAATTCTTCTTGCAACCATAAATTAACATTTCTTCCAATTGAATACTACATTTGTATTTTCACATCATTCTAAAACTTTTTCTAAATGATTTAAACATGATACAGATAAAGTTCTGAATAGTGAAATGTCATCCATAAAAACTTCTATTCATTTTTCATTTAAGTCACAAAATATAGACATCATACATCTTTGAAATGTTGCAGGTGCTTTACATAAACGAAAGGACATCCGTCTAAAAGCAAAAGTATTATAAAAATTATTATATATTGACTTTTCTTGATCCTTAAGAGCACAGGAATTTGATGATAACAAATATATCCATCCAAAAAGAAAAGAATTTTGTGCCCAGCTAGCCTATCCAACATTTGGTCCAGAATAGGCAAAGGAAAGTGATCTTTCCTAGTGATGGAATTTATTTTCTATAGTCAATACAGATTCACCAACTAGTGACTTGTCGTGTTGGTATAAATTCTTCTTTCTCATTGACAGGAACAGTTACACCCCTTTCTTTAGAATGTAGTGAATTGGACTTATCCAAGCATTGACTTAGACAAGATATATAATTACGGCATCTAACCATTTTAAAATTTATTTCTTAAGTACTTCTTTCATTATAGTATTTAATCTCCATTGAGGATCAGCTTAAAATTCATGTTCTTTTAATAAAATTCTATGCATACAAATCAAAGAACAAATTTCTTTGGTATCAGCTAAATTCCATCCAAAGACTTTCTTATATTTTATTAAAATCACTAAAAAAAATTTATTCTTGTAGTTCAGTTAACTCTGAGGATACTATTAAAGGTAATGTTGATAAATCTCATAAAAAGGCATATTTTTAATGTGTAGGGAGTAATTTCATATCAAGTTTAGGAGGGGTTTCAATTGAAGGAATAAGATTTTTATAATTTCCCATAGTGTTTAACAGCTTAAATCTTTCCGGAACGTAATCTAAATCTTTATTACATATTTCAATGGACTTATCTTGCTTTTTCTCCTCATATTCATGTTTCATATCTTCTTGTTCCATATTTCAATGATTGTTGCCCAAATAATCACTAATTTCCATCCTAAAGCATTCATCATCCTTTCCTTTTGTTGGGTGATACACCTAAAATACATAGTGTTTTTAGACACATTTTTATATCTATTTTTGAAATATTTTGCTTTAATGGAAGGTATTTTTGTGTTTTTCTTGCAGATACAAGTAAATATGAAAAAAAATGCTTAAAGGAGTGAAAAAAGATAAAATTTGGAGCAAAAAGGTGAAAAATTGTGCAAAAGAGTTTTGGCGCCTAACCGTCGGTTAAACAGAGAAGGCCATGCCTAAGCACCGAGACCCTGCACTTAAGTGCTAGTGGCAGTTACTAGATGAGTAAAATTAGTTTTCATGAATTTCAAAGAGGTTTTTGAGGCACCCATTGGCTTAATAGGTGGTTTTAACTACCATAGATGAAATTTATCATGAAAGGATGCGTCTCTCGGGCAAATAAATCAAATCAAGACACATTTTGAAGAGATCCCAAGGCACATCTTGGAAAACTATAAAAGAAAGATGAGAGGACTTGGAAAGGAGTCCTGAAAATATTGGCAAGTTTTGAAAGTTCTTTTCTAGAGAGTTAGTTTGGAGAGATTTTTAAAAACCACTTTTTATTTACTTTATCCTTTTTGTTATTTTGTTTTGAGTGATTGTAAAAGAGAAGAGATTCAAACAAATGTTTGGTGGAGGACTTAAGATAAGTTTTTATCTTTTTGTTTTAGACTACTTTTGGTTTTAATTGAAACTTGTTATTGGTTTGACTATGATTTCTTCTTTTAAACTGAAGTTTGGTTTTATTTTCTCCATAGATATGAGTAGTTTTCTTTATCTTTCTTCTTAAAATGATAAGTAATTAAGTTTTGGATGGAAGTATGTTGGTTTGACAATGATTTCTACTTTTAAACTAAAGTGTGGTTTTGTTTTCTCCATGATTTTAGTTTTCTTTATCTTTCTTCTTAAAATGATAAGTAATTAAGTTTTGGATGGAAGTTGTGGATAGTATTGATCTTTAATGTTGGAAGAAGTGGTGATGATTTAAATCGATGCACTTCATTTACTTCTTGATTTGGCCAATCCAGATGTTAAAATTTGTTGTGAGAACATGATTAAAAGTGTTGGATGAAAGTTATGGAGAGTATTGATCTTTAATGTTAGAAGAAGTTGTGATAATTTAAATCCATGTTTCATTTACTTCTTGATTTGGCCAATCCAGATGTTAAAATTTATTGTGAGAACATGTAAGAATTGGACTAATATTGTCTCAGTGCAATTGGAAAGAATCACATGAGGTTGTATGAATAAGAATGTAGTTCATATGATTGAGTGCATTTGGAAAGAATCACATGAGGTTGTATGAATGAGAATGTAGTTCATATGATTGAGTGCAAATAGGTAGAAAGAATCACATGAGGTTGTATGAATGAGAATGTAATTCATATGATTTAGTGCAAATAAATTTGGAAATAATGTTAAAATTTGTTGTGAGAACATGTAAGAACCGGGCTGGTATTGTCTAAGTCAACAATTGGTTAAAATTTATTGTGAGAACATGTAAGAACCGGACTGGTATTGTCTCAGTCAACAATTAGAAAGAATCGAATGAGGTTGTATGAATGAGAATGTAGTTCATATGATTGAGTGCAAATAAATAGAGAAATATTGAAGAATCACATGAGGTTGTATAAATGAGAATGTAATTCATATGATTAAGTGAAAATAAATAGAGAAATAATTTTTGATGGGTTAGAGTTAGAGGACTTTAAAGTGACAGGTTAAAGCCCCCAACTTGGTTTATTATTTTAAGTTCTGATACGAGAATGTTAGCCCCTAGGTGGAGGGAATCGAGGAAACTCTACAGTGAGAGATAGTATCTTCCCTGCCTAACCGGTCTTCAAAACTATTTAAACTTTAAATTAGCCAATATTCTTTATAACATCTCTAGTAAGAGTAAAGAATATTATTGCTCTTATTTCATACAACACAATTTGCATACTTTCACAACATAATTCCTATACTGATTACTGATTCGTGATAAGAAGAAAGATATTTTCATATTAAGTGATTTTCTTTTACAAAAACTTTAGTCACCGTTTTAATGTTTCGTTAAAATATCAAAAATACCAAAAATATTGTTTTGTTAAAATATCAAAAATACCAAAAATATTTAAATTTTAAATTCCTGTAAAAATTATTTTTAGTTTAAGTAATTATGTTCTTAAAAATAAAAAAACTTTCTAAAAGTGCATATTCCGTCTNATGTAGTTCATATGATTGAGTGCAAATAAATAAAGAAATATTCATTGAAGGGTGTAGAGTTAGAGGACTTTAGAGTTACAGGTTAAAGCCCTCAACTTGGTTTATTATTTTAGGTTCTCATATGAGAATGTTAGCCCCCAAGTGGAGGGAATCGAGGGAACTCTAGAGTGAGAGCTAGTGTCTTCCGTGCCTAGCTGGTCTTTAAAATAATTCAAACCTTAAATGAGCTAATTTTCTTTATAGCGTCTCTAGTAAGGGTAAATAATATTATTGCTCATATTTGACAAAACACAATTTGCATACTTCCACAACCGAATTCCTATTACTTAATACTTATTCATGATAAGAAGAAAGATATTTTTCATCTTTTTGTTCTTTTCTTCTGCAAATATTGTAGTTATCATTTTAAATTGTTATTATTTTATCAAAATATTGAAAAAACCAAAAATATTTAAATTTTCATTACAACAAAAATCATTTTTTGTTTAAACAATTGTCTTTTTAAAAATAGAAAGTTTTTTGTTCAATAGTGCATGTTGCTTATTCTCCCCGTAGGTTCGAGATTCAGGTCTTAATCAAAAAGTCATATATTACTTGATAATGATACGTATACTTGCAAGTATACCACTATATATAAATTAAAAGTTAAATTCTTATTTTTCTTCAGGATCAAGTTTTTGGTTTTGTTGCAAAATAAGGAAATATAAGTTAAAATTTAAAATCAAAATTATTGTTATACTGTTTCATATAAGCGGTATGTCGGAAACAATTACTAGTGGAGCTTAGGCACCCAACCGTTGTGCTTAAGTGCTAACCAATTTTTTATCCTGACACCAAGGTGCCAGCTCAGCTGGCTTGGTACTTTTCTTCAATTTAGCCCATTTTGCTCCTTTTTGATGTTTTTTTTGCTCATTTTTAAAACTCTTTTTCTTGCACCTGCAACTAAAAACATAAAAAACATAATATCCTAAAAAATTGTGTATAAAATGTGCAAAAAAATAAGTAATTATAAGGTGTATCAATTCCCCCAAATATAAACGTTGCTTGTCCTCAAGTAACCTTTCTTACTATATATAAAAAGTATAACTTATCAAAGTGAGTTTTACTTAAAGATTTCTGTAGTTTTTTTTTTTAATAAATGCAATAGTGAACTTTAAAATTAAATTTAATAACATAGGTTATAACTAGAATGTAAAAATATTTAGTAATCAAGTTTAAGAATTATGATTTGCTATTTATTTCAAGAACAATTGTAATTTGTAGTATTAAAGAGACTTTAAAAAAATATTTGAAAAATAATAACATAAGAACTTTACTAGCAAGATGCTAAAACTTCATAAATAAGCTTAGAAATGTCATTAAGTCATTTTCCTTAAGATGATTTAAGTGAAGCCACTTTTTGATTAGGCATCTCCTTAAACTTCTCCTCACATTTATTTTCCTTTTTGCTTTTCTTTTGTTTTTATTTTTCTTTTCTTTTTTTTCAGAATCATTTTCAATCATTTCTGTCTTTTTTTTAATATTATTTTTGTCATGTGAGGATTACTATGTCTGGATAGTCTTTAATGATTTTGAACTCAACCATCCTCTTCTTAAATTTAAAAACTTTTCACATTTGCTTACTTGATTAAATGTGTATTAGACTTGAAAAGGATTTTTTATCATGTCACAATTCTTTCTTTTCAAATAAAAATTCAAGATCTTTAACATTCTCAAAAATACAATTTTCTTTATTTTAAATAGCAAAAACAAAATTTTATACTCTTATACTAAATATCTCATATCCAATATTAATCTTTTAAACCAAAATTTCTCATTAATTTAACATTACACCTTATGTTTATTAAGTCCCCAACTTATTATATCTTCCAATTTTAATCTAACATAGGGTTTACACAAACATAACTTTCATTAAACTTCCAAAAAACAATACAATATCACACACAAACAAAATTAAGTAAATCACCACAAGCAAACTAACAGACAATCAACAACAAGTTAAAGTAGCACACAAAATACATCCTTTACTAAAGTAAACATAAACATGAAACACAAACACTAGAATTCTATTCTAATGATCAATCCTTGTTGATCTCATTCTTGTCACCCCTCTCACATGCTAAACATCTGCTATCAAATTTGTAGAATATAAGGGCATGAGAAAATTCCATTGTCGCCTTTTCATCAGTCCATTTGTTCTTGTAATACATGGATACTTTGGCATCTTGATTGCTAGCCAAGTGGTTGGATTGACGTTTCATCTTCCACTTTAAGTACTTATACAGGTGATACATCTCATGTAACTTGTGTGTAGATTGGAAAGCTCCTCTTTAATCTTGCTCAACTTGCTTGTAACTTTATGCAAACTCAATGCTAAGAACACATTGAAATAGGTTTGGGAATCATCACACACAAACTTATTTTCATTGGCCATTCCATTCTATCTATTCTCCATGGAAGTAAGTAAGATCTCCAAAATTTTCTATACTCTTTTATCTGGTAAAAATTTTGAAGGTATGAAGATTAGGGACAAAGGCTAGGCAGTTTTATGCAAAAGACATGGAGAAAAATTGCTTTGATTCAATTTTCTCACATCCAGAAATTATGGCACCTTGGCGCCAGTATCACAGGACTCTGGTGCTTAGGCATCAATTTTTAGGGCCAAGGCACCAGTCTCCTAGTGAACACTGATTCTCCTAACGTCAAATTTCCTCAATTTTCAATCATTTATAAAACATTAAATAGTATTAAAAAGAAGCTACTAAAGCAAATGATAGTCATAATAGTACATTGATAACAAACAAAAATCACACTGATAACCCTGTGCTATTTTCTAAAAACCAAATTCTGAAATAGTGGATGTAGAATTTTAAATACAGTCTTATCTTTTCCAAAATGTCCCTCAAATTCAAATTTATGACTTTTTTATATAATTTCAAGGGTTTCATTAATTAGGAAACATCTTCGAATGACTGAATTACGACATCTTTTATATAAATAAGGGTCATCCCAAAAGGAAAAACTTGCATGATACATAAATTTCTTTTTCTAGTTGCTTGTTAGTTCGTATGGTAGAATATTATTATTTAATTAGTTAACTATATCTACATACCATAGTATATGCCACTCAGCAACGTCATAGAGGTTTTCATCAAGAAAAATCTCATTTATGTTATCCTCATTGTTCTTTTCATTTCCATGTTCAAGTCGTGACCGATGATTAGCAATTTGATTATCAGCTCATTTCCTATCCACTATCTCAAAACCAAATTCTTGAAAAAGAAAGACCCATCTTTCACTTCTTTTTTTGACATAAGAAATTTAATAGCAAAATGATCAGTATGTACAGTGCATTTAGCTCCAAGTAAATATGTTCTAAATTTATCAAATGCATATACTATCGCCAACAACTATTTTTAAACTATTGTGTAATTAATTTGAGCTTTGTTAAGAGTTTTTCTGGCATAATATATAACTTTAAAAATCTTATCGTATTTTTATCCTAAAATAGCTATATTAGCGTAATCACTTGCATCACACATTAATTCAAACGATTTTTCCTAGTCAGGTGAAATACTGATATATGCAGTAATTAACTTTTCCTTTAATAAATTGAAAGCTTTAAGACAATCACCATTAAAATCAAACTTAGTATCATTCTCTAAAAGATGACATAGAGGTTTAGCAATTCTAGAAAAGTCTTTAATATACCTGTTATAAAATCCAGTACGTCCTAGAAATCTTCTTAGAACACTTATCGAGTTAGGAGGTTGTAATTCAAAAATTATTTAAAATTTTACTTCATCAACTTTCATTCCAATTTTAGAAATTGTGTCCCAATACAATCCTTCCTGTGATCATAAATTGACATTTTTCCCAATTGAGACCTAAATTCATTTTTTTAGAATGTTTTAGAACCTTTGTTAAATGATCTAAGAATGAATCAAAAGAGGTTCAAAAAATTGAAAAATCATCCATAAGAACTTTAATTCCTTTCTTAATTAAGTCACAGAAAATAGACATCATACACCTTTGAAAAGTTGCAGGTGATTTACATAAATTAAAGGGCATATTTCTAAAAGCAAAAGTTCCATATGGACTTGTGAATGTAGTCTTTTCTTGGTCATATGGAGTAATTGGTATTTTGTGGTAACCGAAATATCTATAAAAAAAAGCATAAGTATTCATGTCTTGCTAGCCTATCCAACATTTGATACAAGAAAGGTAAAGGAAATTGATCCTTCCTAGTGGCAGTATTAGATTTTCTATAGTCAAGACAAATTTGTCATCCTATAACCTATCTTGTTGGAATTAATTCTTTATTGTGCATTCATGACTACAGTCACTCCTATCTCAGGAACACAATAAATATGACTAACTTATGTACTATCATATATAGTATAAATAATCCCAACATCAAACCACTTCAAAAATAAATTTTTACCACTTCTTTCATCATAGGATTTAATCTCCTTTAAAGATCAGCCCTGGGTTTGCAATCATCTTCCATTAAAATTATGTGCATATGGATTGAATGATTGATCCCTTTAATATCTACTAACGTCAAACCAAAAGCTTTTATTATAATTTCTCAATGTCTCCAACGATTTTTCTTCCTAATCTTTCATTAAATCTGAGAATAGTATCACAGGTAAAGTAGATGAATTTCGTAAAAATGCATACTTTAAATGCGTAGGAAGTACTTTCATCTCTAGTTCAGTAGGTTTTTCAATTGAATTTATTAGACATTTTCTATTTCGGTAGTATCCAAACTCTCAATATTTTTTTAAACATGATCTGTATGCTCAACATTTATCTATAACAATTATTTTTCAAAATCACGTTCAAATTCACTATCTATTCCTCCCTGATCTAATATCACTTCATTTTTTCCCTCACAAATGACTTCACGTTTTTCTTGGTAATGGTTAGCAATCATATAATCTGTAATATCCATCATATAACATTTTTCTTTAACAGATACCTCATTGACTTTAGAACATTAAATGTGACTTCCTCGTCATTAACTCTCATTGTCAACTCTCCTTTATACACATCAATCATAACACACCTGGTAGCAAGAAAAAGTCTCCAAAAAATAATAGGAATTTCTTCATCTTCTTCCATTTCTAGCATAATGAAATCCACAAGGAAGATAAATTTATCCAACTTAACAAGTACCCTTGTATAACCCCTTTAAGATAAGTAATAGATCGATCAACTAACTTAAGGGTTACACTAGTGGGAGAAATTTCTCCTAAGTCTAGCTTTCAAAAAATTGATAAAACCATTAAATTAATGCTAGCTCCCAAATCGCATATGGCTTCTCCAAAAAATTTCTCTCCAATCACACAGGGTACTGTGAAGTTACCAGGGTCTTTAAGCATTTTAAGAAGCTTCTTTTGAATTATTACACTATATTCTTCACTAAGTGCAACAGTCTCATAAGCTTCAAACTTCCTCTTCTTGTTCAATATATCTTTCATAAATTTGACGTAACTCAGCATTTGTTCTAAAGCTTCTACAAACGAAATATTGATTGTAAGCTTCTTAAATATCTCAAAAAATTTTGTAAATTGTTGATCAAGCTTTTTTTATCTCAGTCTTTGAGGAAAAGAAGGCGATGGTCTTTCTAAATCAATTTTAGTTGGAGAGGTAGATAGTTGTTCTTTAGAAATAATTTCTTTAGGATTTTGAATCTCTCTCTCAACTTTAATCTCTTTTTGACTTCCAAATTTTAATTCCTTTCCACTCATAATTTGAACAACTTTAATTTGTTCTTGTTCCAATCCTTTGTCTTTAGGAATTACTTCAACATTACTAGGAGGTGTTCCCTGGGGTCTATTGCTAGTGTGTTAGCAATTTGTCCCAGTTGATTCTAAATATTTCTTATTGCAACACTTTGTCTTTGCATTTGATTACCCATTCTCTAAACTACTTCTTTTATAAACAACTTCTTTTCCTTAAATTGTTGGTTATTAAAGACGAGGATAAAAAGGTTGACCGTTAGAATTACACTGATTATTTTAATTTCCTGTTGGGTTTGCTTGATTATTCCTCCATTGCTTATTTTCACCACCAGAAATGTTCTAGATAAAATTAGAGTGGTTTTTCCAACCCGGGTTATAAAAGCTTGAATATGGGTTATTTGGTTTATTAGCAACTACATGTAATGTTTTGAATGATTGAGAATCATTGTTTGACCTAATAAATTTTCTTCACTTGCTTGAGGTATTTGAAAAAAATTCATAACATAATTATCTAAATTCTTGGATAATGCAACAAATTGAGCTACTAAGATGGTAAAAGCATCATGATCATGAATACTAGCCACTCTTTTAGGATTTACCCTTTTTGAGGGCTATTGAAAATTATTAGTTGTCATTTCTTCAAATAAGACATGAGCTTTTTCAAATGATTTTGACATTAAAAAACCTCCAGCAGTAGCATCAATTATGGATCTAAGGGATCCTATTAACCCACCCATTGTAAAATGTTTGAATAATCAATCAGTCACGTAAAGTATGATGTGGACACTTTCTAAGGAGTTTCTTAAATTGTTCCGAAGCCTAATAAATTGACTCTCCTTCAATATGAATAAAGAAGTAATATCATTTCTAAGCTCAGCAAGTATTTAAGGATGAAAATATTTAGTGAGGAATTTCTATGCCATTTCTCCCCAAGTTTTAATAGATCCAAGTGCTAATGATTTTAACCACATCTTAATTCTATCCCGTAAGGAAAAATGAAAACGTTTAAGTCTAATCGCATTGTTTGATATATTATCATATTTAAATGTAGTACAAAATTCTAGAAAACTTGCAAGATGTAAATTTGGATCCTTAGTTGGTGTTCCCTCAAACTAATTTTTCTTACACCATTTGTATTATTGCAGGTTTAAGTTTAAATGAACTAGCTGCCATAGCAGGGATTTGAGTACTTAAATGAATTTCATCTACCATATGGTTTGCATAATCCCTTGAAGGTCTTTGTAAATTTTGATGTTCATTTTTATTACTAAAAGTTTCAATGTTATTTTGTGATGTGTTTACAATTTCTTGAAACTTTTGAAGTTATTTTTGCCTTCTAATTCTTGTTGTGGTTCTTTCTAATTTAAAATCGTAGGGTACTAAACCTTCAAATTTTGAACTTTGCATACAAAAAATAAAATTCAGAAAATTAAATAATAAATTTTAAAAATAAAATTATTTTTTTTTATTTTTGCAAAAAAAATATATAATTTTTTATTAGATATATATTTTTTAGTAATTTTCGAATTTTTGTAATTTTTTTTTGTAATTTCTGAAAATTTCAAACAAGTAAAAATTAATACTTTTAGTAATAAAAAATAAAGTTTGAAGGAAAATTCTGAAAAAAGATTTTCCTTTAAAGTTTTGTTTTTCCGTCGTTTCCCCATCAACGACACCAAACACGTGACCCAACCCGCAAGGACATAAATATTTATGTTCCTTTGTACACCAAAAACTTGACATAAATTATATTTAGTGGCTAGTGAGAACAAATGTAATATGATTAAAATTAAGGAAATAGTTTTCTCACTAGGGGTGCTACGAAAGTATACATATCGTTTCAAGCAATATAGATTTAGTTAAAAACCATGAGGAAGCCGAAAACAAGAAAATAATGAAATGAAATACATGAATTTTGACTTCAAGAAAACTTTACTTAAGATTGCAACAACTATCTAAAGATGAAAATTAAGTTCATTAAATTCTAAAACATGCAAGTAAAAGTAAATGTAATTACTTGGACAATATCTAAAAAGAGACTTTCTCCTTGCCAATAATTCATAATCAGTGTAGGAATTTAAAATTTGTGTAGAAACTTAAATGTGGTATTGTGAAAAATAGGAGCATACCTATTTCTTTACTTTGTTTCGAATTGTACAAAGAATATTGGCTAATCTAAAGTTTGTGTAGGCATGTACATTAGTGCTAGGTAGGTTCTGTTACTCCAGTTCATTTTTTCTTCTTCAGACCGTGAGCTTCAACCCTCTGCATTATTTTTCCAAGGAAAGCTTCCCTTTTCTCCTTGCCGTGACTCCAAACTCTTCCAAGCAAAAGGAGCAACCCAAGCAAATAAAGTTTAGAAAATATGGGAGAGAGAGGGAGGTGGAAGCATGGGTAGAGGATTGGATTAGATTTTTTTTCTTTAATAGGTGCATGTGCTGAAGAGACGGATCATCCCATCTGCTACATGTGTGAATTGATAAAGGGTAGATAAGATTTTTTTTTTATTCTTATTATATGTATATGAGTTTCTTACGCGTTAATAAAAAAGAGATTACAAAGTTTTGGGAGGGATAGTGGATCCCAACTAAATGCAAAAATACATCAAGTTCCTATGGGTTCCACTCTCCACAGTACAACTTCACGCTAATAAGACTAAATAGCTCAAGAAAAAAACCAAACATAAAATACATGTAATCATCCAAAATGTATACTAACACATAGTATACCCAAAAAAGTTACATGTACACCACATTCCCAAACTTCAACAGTGACGAGCAGAAAAATCATAGTAGAGGCTTGAAGTTCCATTGAGGAATGCAAACATAACACTTGGAACCTGTGTCCAAATGCAAGCAAAACTCAAAGGAAAAGTTAGCGACAAAAGGATATAACTTTGAGACAGTATGGTAGAGCTTCAAGCCACAACATATTGCTAATTAATAGATAAATGGAGACCTTCCTCAGCCTGATAGAGATCTAATATCCCACCTCTGAAGTAGTGAAAATATTATATACAAACTGTATATAAATATATATATTTCCCAAAAATACCAAATCACAAGGATTAGTAAGACAAAAAAAATTCCACGCTATAGAGCAAGGAGACCTCCAATAAAAGAAAACTCTATGTACAATAAATTTACTCCCCAAACAAGGATCAAGCAAGATAAAATCACAACAGTCATCATAAGAAACAAAATGCAAGCAAAATAGATGGTGAAAAGGTGACAAAAAAATAGCTCAGATATAAACCATTAAACTCGCTGTCTTCTGATATAGGGCACATTAATTAAATCCTCATTTACCCCACCATAATTCTTTGCTAGCCTTGCTTAGCCAACCAATCAGCAGCAGAATTACATTCCCTATAAATGAAGTCAACTTCTATAAACAAATTGTGCCTTTTTATATAATCATGTACCATGTTAAGCAAAAAAATGACACTCTAGGTAGGGGTTGTGATCCGATTGAAAATGTTAAAGAGTGCCTTAGAGTCCGTCTCAATATGTAAATCATGGAAATGAAAATGAACAACAATATTTAATGCATTACATAGAGAGAAACACTCGGCCTCCAAAGGTGACGAGGCACAAGCCGACGAGGCAAAATAACAAAGGCAGCTACCCATAGAATTTCAAAAAATGCCACCCATCCTAGCAGCAGTTAAAGTCCAGCTCCCATCCACATTAAGTTTAATCCGACCATCAGAGGGGGGTTTCCACCATAAAAGTGTGGCCCTCCTACCCCTCCGTGAAGAATTAGAACTTAATGGAATGTGGCGCGAAGCTCTAAGAAAACAAGCAATTTTATATAAAGTGGTAAGAGCGGGTGCAGGGGGAGAGCCTCATATTTATAAGCGTTCCTTGCAGACCAAAAAAACCAAAGAATAACAAAAGGAAAAGGTTCCAACTTTTCCTCATAAAACAGGGCAGCTTTCCAAAAATTAAGATAAGTGTTCCACTTCCAACGATCATAAGATTGTGGAGTCCAATTAATACCAAAATACAAACCTACCGAGCACCAAACCTCACGGGCAAAATAACAATCAAAGAATAGATGAGAGGCAGATTCCTCATGACATTTGCAAAAATTACATCTAGAAGCTATATGCAAACCTTTTAACTTCAGAATATCATCAAAAGGCAAGAGCAATAAGAAATATCTCCAAAGAAAGAAGGATATAGAGGGAGATAATAAAAGGTTGATGTGAAACAATCAGGACGAGGGGCCTTATTGGGATTAATACTCTTAAGCGAGGCAAGAACTTCCGCTTCAGTAGGAACATCAGTAAACGAGATGGAAGAGACATATTCCCTTTCCTCATTGAAGACATCCACATCAACAGACAAAACTAAAGTCTGAAATTAAAATAAATTGGTAAAATGTTGGACCACGCAATTGCTAATATCATCGGAATCAGAAAAGTTAACAGCCTTGGACGATATAATTTTGAGGATATTATTCATGTTATGCCTATATTTGATAGAAGCATGAAAAAAAGGAAGTATTTCTATCGCCACAAGCAAAATAAATGTCATTAGCTTTTTGTTTAAGGAATTCTTCCTCTAAATCAATTGCTTCAACAAGGGATGCATGAGCTTGAGCCACATCACTAGCCCATTGAGGTGTGCAACAAAACATTAGATTCTAATAGATCAACCTAAGCCTGTGCATCAAGGAACTTAGAGTGAACATTTCAAAAAACATGGTAATTCAAATCCCGCAAATGTATATCAACCTTTTTATGAAGTTGCCACAGCATGTACCAAGGATTTCCCACAGTATGAGACTGTCAAGCATGATTAATGAGATTCAGGAAAGTGTCATGGGAAGTCCAAATATTGAGGAACTTAAATTTATATCCGGGAGAATGTTTAAGGAAACCAAGCATAAGTAAAATAGGACTATGATCATAAGTAGCAGAGTTTATGTGTTGTACTTTAGAAAAGGGGAAATAAGTGAAAAGGTGTTGGTTAGCAAGAAAACAATCTAATCTTTGCAATAAATGACCATGACGCCAACTGTAAAGGGAACCAGAGTATCCCATATCATGCAAACCAGCATCCGCCACCTTATCACAAAACTGACTGATGAGGGATGANCAATTTATATATATATATATATATATATATATATATATTAGGATACTACGCAAGTATATGTATTGTTATCAATATATATATATAAATTAAAAAGTTAAATTATTATTTTTCTTCAAAATTAAGTTTTTGATTTTGTTACAAAATAAGGAAATATAAGTGAAAAACACCCTCAAAATTATTTCTATACTATGCATAAGCATTAAGTATCCATGGATCAAGTTTTTGGCGCCATTGTCGGGGATTGAAATCTTCAAGTAGTGGTGTCAATTTCATAAATCCTTGCACATACAAAATATCGGGATCAGGTTTTTGGCGCAGTTTTTGAGGAAGAAAATCAAGTAAATTT
Source organism: Phalaenopsis hybrid cultivar (assembly GCA_002079205.1). Classification (NCBI taxonomy): domain Eukaryota; kingdom Viridiplantae; phylum Streptophyta; class Magnoliopsida; order Asparagales; family Orchidaceae; genus Phalaenopsis; species Phalaenopsis hybrid cultivar. The sequence continues at coordinate 47,561 of JXCR01135463.1, read as the reverse complement.
TTATTTTTAGAAAGACTTATTTAAACTTTAATTGTTGTATCTTATTTTGTATGTTTTATTTTATTTTATTTTATGTTAGTGTATGCGTAGTTTAAGTTCTGAAGGACTAATGCCCTACGATTTTGAATTAGAAAGAACTATTAGAAAAATAAAAAAAACCAAAAAATTAAAAATATTGAAGATTCTAAAAAAATTACAGAAATGGCAAACCAAAATAATCAAAATGCTAAAATTCATCAAGAATTTAGACCTTTAAGAGATTATGCCAACCTTACTGTAGATGAACTTCATTGTAGTATTCAAAAACCTACTGTAGTGGTATCAAATAATCAGTTTGGGCTTAAACCTGCTATTATCCAAATGGTATCAAATAATCAGTTTGGGGGATCACCAAATGAAGATCCAAATTTACATCTTACCAATTTTTAAAATTGTGTGCTACATTTAAATATGACGGTATTTCAGATGATGTCACAAAACTTAGGTTATTTCCTTTCTCATTAAGAGGTAAAGCTAAGATGTGGTTGAATTTGTTAGCACCTAGATCTATCAGAACTTGGGGTGATCTAGCACAAAAAATCCTTGCTAAATATTTTCCATCATCAAAAACTGCAAAGCTTAGAAATGATATTACATCCTTTAATCAGTTTTAAGGGGAATCTATTTATGAAGCATGAGAAAAATTTAAAGAACTCTTAAGAAAGTGTCAACACCATGTTATACCCGATTGGCTAATAATTCAAACCTTTTATAATGGATTAATTGGCTCTCTTAGATTTATTATCAATGCCGTTGTTGGTGGTTCATTGATGTCAAAACCATTTCATGACACTTATGATTTAATTGAAGAGATGGCCACTAATAATTTTCAATGGCCTTATAAGAGGATGAATCCAAAGAAAGTAGCCAATATACATGAAACTGATGCATTTACTATGTTAGCAAATCATGTTGCTGCAATTTTAAGGATGTTAGACCAATTTAAAATGAATTTTTCTCAAACAATTTTCATGATTAAAGATAATTCATTAGGCCAAATGGTAGATTATCAAGCATCATTAGAGACTTTGAATGCAATAAATAATGAACAAAATAACCCATATTCCAAATATTATAACACATGTTGGAAGAACCATCCCAACTTTAATTGGAATAACAATTCAGGTGGTAATAATCAAAAATAGGGGAACAACTAAGTAAACTCATTAGGAAATTGGAACAACCAAGGGAATAATAATTATAGATCTACTTATGCTCCAAATTTCAATAATAATACACAATTTAAAGATAAGAAGTTGTCTATAGAAGAAGTGGTGTTACAAATGGGTAATCAGTTACACAGTCAAGGAGCTACAATTAGAAATATTGAGAATCAACTTGGGTAAATTGCAAGTTCATTAAGTAATAAATCCTAAGGAACACTTCCAAGTAATACTGAATCAAATCCAAAAGACCAGAATATAGAACAAGTTAAAGCCATGCAACATAGAAGCAGAAGAGAGTTGGAAGGTAGGGTTCAAAAAGAGATTTAAGTAGTGAGAGAAGAAATTGAAGAATCAAAAGAGCATGCTCAGAAAGATTATGATAGACCCATTTCTCCACCGAAAATTGATTTAGAAAAACCACCACCTCCATTTCCTCAGAAACTTTAACAATAGTAGTTTGAAAAGCAATTTGCAAAATTTCTCAAAATATTTATGAAGCTTACAATCAATATTTCATTTGCTGAAGCCTTAGAACAAATGTCAAGTTATATAAAGTTTATGAAGGATATTCTCAACAAAAAAAGGAAGTTTGAAGATAATGAGACTGTTGTACTTAATGAGGAGTGCAATGCTATAATTTAGAAGAAACTTCCTGAAAGGCTTAAAGATCTTGGTAGCTTTACAATTCCATGTGCAATAGAAGGCAAATTTTATGGGAAAGCTTTATGTGATTTAGGTGAAAGCATTAACCTTATGCCATTATCATATTTAAGAGATTGGGATTAGTAGAAATAACCCCTACTACTATAACTCTGCAGTTAGCAGATCGTTCAATATCCTATCCTAAAGGAGTTATAGAAGATGTCCTAGTGAAAGTGGATCAATTTATCATTTCTGTTGTTTTGATTGTGCTAGATATGGAGGAAGATAAAGAGATACCTATCATTTTGGGGAGACCTTTCCTAGCCACAGGAAGAGTAATGATAGATGTGTAGAAAGGGGAATTAACAATGCGCGTCAATGATCAAATTATTACTTTTAACATTTCAAAATCAATGAAATACCCTGCAAAAGGTAAAGAAGATGAATGCCATAGAATGAATGTTATAAGATATCTGAGGGAATGTCATTTCAAGACTACTTATGAAGAAAAATATGAAGAAAAAGATTTAGATAACGAGCAAGAAGAGGAATTAGATCAATGTGTAAACCATTTTAAGGAAGATTCAAGNAATGCGCGTCAATGATCAAATTATTACTTTTAACATTTCAAAATCAATGAAATACCCTGCAAAAGGTAAAGAAGATGAATGCCATAGAATGAATGTTATAAGATATCTGAGGGAATGTCATTTCAAGACTACTTATGAAGAAAAATATGAAGAAAAAGATTTAGATAACGAGCAAGAAGAGGAATTAGATCAATGTGTAAACCATTTTAAGGAAGATTCAAGTTATGTTCGAGAAAGTTTTGAAATTTTGGACACGATAGACAAAGATAAATCATTTTGTCCATCTATTGAAAAACCTCAAGAACTTGAGTTGAAATTACTTCCTGAACAGTTAAAATATGCCTTTTTTGAGATTCATCTACTTTACCTGTTATAATTTTCTCGAAGTTAACAAAGGAAGAAGAAGAAAAGCTGATGAAAATTTTGAAAAATTTTGAGAAAGCTTGAGATGGACAATTGCTGATATTAAGGGAATCAGTCCTTCAGTTCGTATGCATAAAATTAATCTGGAAGAATATTGCAAACCACGGGCTGATCCATAAAGGAGATTAAATCCTATTATGAAAGAGGTTGTTAAGAAAGAAATTTTAAAGTGGTTAGACGTTGGGATTATCTACCCTATTTGAGATAGTGCATGGGTTAGTCCAATTCACCGTGTTCCTAAGAAAGGAGTATTAACTGTAACTGTGAATGAGCATAATGAGTTAATACCTACTAGATAAGCTACAGGGTGGTGAATATGCATTGATTAACAAAAATTTAATCTTGCCACTAGGAAAGATCATTTTCTACTACCCTTTCTAGATCAAATGCTGGATAGAATAGTTGGGCATAAATACTTTTATTTTCTAGATGGATATACCGCTTATCACCAAATTAAAATATCTCCTGAGGATCAAGAGAAAACAACATTTACCAGTCCTTATGCTACTTTGGATTTTAGAAGAACGTCCTTTGGTTAATATAAAGACCCTACTACATTTCAAAGATGTATGATATCAATTTTTTGTGATTTAATTGAAAAAGGGATTAAGGTCTTTATGGATGACTTTTCAGTGTTTAGAACTTCATTTGACTCATTTTTAGAACATTTATATAAAGTTCTTAAGCATTGTGAAGAAACAAATTTAGTCCTTAATTGGGGAAAATGCTAATTTATGGCAGCAGGAGGAATTGTATTAGGTCATCAAATATCAGAAAATGGTATGAAGTCGATCCTGATAAAATTAAAGTGAACGCTAATTTACCTTCTCCAACAAATGTAAGGAAAATTAGGAGTTTTTTAGGACATACTGGATTCTACAGGCGATATATTAAGGACTTTCAAAGATTGCTAAGCCTTTATGCCATTTACTGGAGAAAGATGCAAATTTAAATTTTGATGAGGAATGCCTAAAAGCTTTTAGATTATTAAAAGAACATTAATCACTGCACCAATTATTGTTTCACCAAATTAGGAAAACCCTTTTGAACTTATGTGTGATGCAAGTGATTATGCTATTGGAATTGTTTTAGGACAAAGATATGATAAAATTTTCAAAGTTATTTACTATGCTAGTAAAACCCTTAATGAAACTAAAATTAATTATACTACTGATAAAATTTTAAAAGTTATTTACTATGCTAATAAAACTCTTAATGAAACTCAAATTAATTGTACAACAACTGAAAAAAGTTATTAGCAATAGTATATGCCTTTGATAAATTTAGATCATATTTGATTGGAACTCATTGTAGAGTGCATACAGTTCATTCTGCTATCAAGTACTTAATGAAAAAGAAGGATACTAAATAGACTTATAAGATGGATTCTTCTTTTACAAGAATTTGATTTTGAAATAGTAGATTGGAAGGGAACTGAAAATCAAATTACTGATCATTTGTCCAGGCTTGACTTAAAAAAAACCACTCTATTTTGAAAAAAGAAATTAATGAACATTTTCCAGATGAAAAATTGTTCACTATAAAAGAGTGGTGTGTTCCGTTCCGTGGTACGTCGACATTGTGNAAATTTATTTCTGAAGCTAAGACTTATTTTTGGTATGACCCATATTTATATAAACAAGGAAAAATGAAGATGTGTACCATTAGAAGAAACTTATGAAATTATCCAAAAATGTCATAATTTTGATTTTGGGGGAGATTTTGGGGTTGATAAAACAACATAAAAAATTCTACAATTTGGATTTTATGGCCTACAAAATTTTTAGAGATGTTAATGCTTATATCAAAACTTGTGATAGATGTCAAAGAGTAGGCAATACTTTTAGAGATGTTAATGCTTATATCAAAACTTGTGATAGATGTCAAAGAGTAGGCAATATTTCTTGAAGAAATGAGATGCCCCTCAATTATATGCTAGAAGTTGAAATATTATGATATTTATTTCTAGAAGAAATGAGATGCCCCTCAATTATATGCTAGAAGTTGAAATATTTGATGTTGGAGATTAGATTTCATGGGACCATTTATACCATCTTTCAGAAATTTATATATTCTATTAGCAGTGGACTATTTATTAAAATGGATAAAAGTTGTTGCTTTACCTCATGTGATGCTCAAAGTGTTGCAAAATTTTTGAAAATGAACATATTTTGTAGATTTGGGATGCTGAGAGTTATCATTACCGATGGGGGAAGCCATTTCAGAAATGCCATTATGAAGAAGTTATTAAAGAAATATCATATAAATCATAGGATTGCTACTACTTATCATCCTCGGACAAGTGGTTTGGCTGTATTATCTAATCAGGAAATTAAAAAAATTATGAAAAAATCTGTGAATCCAACAAAAATGGATTGGTCAGTCAAAATTGACTATGCTTTGTGAGCTTATAGGATTGCATATGGAAATCCTATAGGAATGTCCCCATATAGGCTAATATTTAGGAAAACTTATCACTTTCCAGTTGAACTTAAACATAAAGCATATTGGGCTATTAAAGAGTTCAATTATAATTTAAAAGAAGCTTGTGAGAAAAGATTGTTAAAATTAAATAAGCTTGAAGAGATAAGGAATGAATCTTATGAGAGAGCTAAGATTTATAAAGAAAAGATAAAAATGTGGCATGATTGAAAGATTTTTACTAAAAATTTTCAACCAGGGTAATAAGTTTTGATATATAATGCAATGTTAAGATTATTTTCTAGCAAACTTAAGTCCAGGTGGATGGGCCCATTTATTGTGATAAAATTTTATCTTTATGGAGTTGTGGATATTAAAGATCCTAATTTTGAGAAAATTTTTAAAGCAAATGGACATAGACTGAAACCTTATTATATAGGGGATCAACATAAATATAATGATCGAATGATGTAGGGTCAACCACTGGTTACGTCGAGCTGACGACGTAAAACCAAGCGCTTTCTGGGAGGCAACCCATAGTTATCAGTGTGTTTTTGCTTTGATTACTGTTTTGAGTCTGATTAAGAAATTTGGTGTACCTCCGAGTTGATTGTTTTGTACCATTGGGATAATAGCAGGTTTATGCTCAAATGAATTAGCAGCTACATCAGGATTTTGGATTGATGAGTGAATTTTATCTATTACAGATGAATTAGTAGCTACATCAGGATTTTGGATAGATAAGTGAATTTCATCTGCTGTAGGAATCGAATTAGCAGCTACATCAGGATTTTGGATAGATAAGTGAATTCCATCTGCTGTAGGATTTGCGTAAGCTCAAATGAATTAGCAGCTACATCAGGATTTTAGATAGATAAGTGAATTTCATCTGTTGTAGGATTTGCATAATCTCTTAGGGGTCTAGGTTGGTGTTCATTCTCTATTCCTTGATTGTTCAGGTTGTTTTCCATTGTACCAGAATTTCTAGGTTCTCTTCTTAATCTTCTAATCCTTCTAGCAGTGCGTTCTAATTCCGAATCGTAGGGTATAAGATTTTCAAGTCCAAATTTACACATACAATTTGAAATCAGTACTCAGTAATATAATTAACTAAATATAAAAGTAAGTTACACTTCAAGTAAAAATTTTCTAATAATCCTAATTTGTCCGTTACTCTGATCGTGATTTGACTCACTCACTCAATCACTCCCCGACAACGACGCTAAAAACTTGGCAGCGACTTTTTATATGCAACTCACTCACTCCCCGGCAACGGCGCCAAAAACTTGACCGGCGACTTTATATATGCTTAAAAAATGCTGCTAAAAGATTTAATTCCTCAGCAACTGCACCAAAAACTTAATAACAATTATAGATTCGATAAAGATGTATATATAAAATATTCAATAATGGTAAAGTCACACTTATCAATGCAAGTATACGATAAATATGGACATAATAAATATTCAATAATTGTAAAGTCACACTTATCAACGCAAGTATACATATCGCAATATGGACGTAATAAATATTCAATAATTGTAAAGTCACACTTATCAACGCAAGTATACGTATAGATGGACGTAATAAATATTCAATAATTGTAAAGTCACACTTATCAACGCAAGTATACGTATCGATCAGATTTAATTCCTCAGCAACTGCACCAAAACTTAATAACAGTTATAGATTCGATAAAGATTTACTCACTCAATCACTCCCTGACAACGGCGCCAAAAACTTGACAGTGACTTTTTATATGCTTAAAATATAAGATAAATATGGATGAAACGGCGCCAAAAACTTCACAGCGACTTTATATATGCTTAAAATATAAGATAAATATGGACAGATTTAATACTGCTGCTAAAAGATTTAATTCCTCAGCAACTGTACCAAAACTTAATTACAGTTATGGATTCGATAAAGATGGATGTATATAATTCAGCAACTGCACCAAAAACTTAATAGCAGTTATAGAGTCGATAAAGATGTATGTATAAAAATATTCAATAATTGTAAAGTCACACTTATCAACGCAAGTATACGTATCACTCAAGTAATATAGGGCTCTAATAGAGTCGCCAAAAACTTGATAACAGTTATAGATTTGATAAAGATGTGTATAAAATATTCAATAATTGTGCAAAATCATATATATATATATATGATTATAAAGATGTATAGATATAATATTCAATAATGTTAAAGTCAAATTAAATGCAAGTATACGTATCGCTCAAGTAATATAGGGCTCTAATGGAGTCCTAGATATCGATCCTACAAGGAGTAGTTTAGAATTACGAACTAAGATTTTAGAAAAGCAATACTTTAATCTCAACAACGAAGTTCAATTTGCTTATCTGTCACTAATAGCCAATTGAAATAAATAGGTAATTTTAATAACTATTAAATAACTAATGATATTAAGGAGGGTTTAATTGTGATATTCAATATATAAGAAAACATCCTTCTCCTTGTCAAGAAATTATAGTGAATGGATAAAGTGAATTAGTTCAATTTATAGTGTGCCAAATAGGAGCATACCTGTTCTTTACCCTTTGGTCCAGGCATAAAAAACATTAACTAATCCTACGCTTGTTTACTGAATCTGCGGCTAGGCTGGGAGGATACTTGCTCTCACTTCGGAGCTCCCACGTTCACCTCACATGAGGGCTAACATCTACACTTCAACTCCCAAATGATAGGACCGAATTGAGGATTTTATTCTGTCACTCTAAAAGCTCCAATTCTACTCCTGATAATATTATTTCTCTATTTATTTGCACCCAACTTCCAAGGGCTTTGACCTCCCTAAATCTTGGATGTAATCTTTACTTTAATTGTAAAACTCAAAATATTTTAACAAATCAACTGGCCAGATTGAAAGTAAATTAAGATCATAGTGAAAAGATCATCACAATTTCTTAAACCTTTTCATGGCTTCACCAATTCAAATCACCATTTCACAAATCTCAAGAAAAGGAGAAAGATAGAAAAAACTACTCAGATCTCATGGGGAAAACACAACAAAACTCGGAATTCATATATAAAATCAAATTCTACTCAGATCTCATGGGGAAAACACAACAAAACTCGAAATTCATATATAAAATCAAAGTCAAACAAACTACAAACTCAGATCTCATGGGGAAAACACAACAAAACTCGGAATTCATATATAAAATCAAAGTCGTACAAACTACAACAAGTAAATAACTTATCTCTAAACTCAGATCTCATGGGGAAAACACAACAAAACTCGGAATTCATATATAAAATCAAAGTCATAAAAACTACAAGTAAATAACTTATCTATAATTTCTCCCCAAGAACACTCCTCGAAGTTTCTCTGAATCTCTTCCTTTCTTTACAACACAAAAAATTCCTCTTCGAAGTAGCAAGCAGGAAGAAATCCCTCACTTTCCCTCCACTCTTACAATATCTCGAAGAATTTCTCACAATATTTGAACCTTTCTAACCTCTAGAAACTCTCTCTAGCACTTCCTTTACTTCCTAGGTTCTTTCCCTCCTTCTCCAAGCTCTCCAATTTTTGGCCAAAATAGTCTTTTAAAGTTGTGGATGAGTTTTCCCAAGGGTTGCCTAGGCATCCCTTCAAAATTTGGCCTTATCCAAAGCTTGAGTAGGCATAACCGTTGATCTCACCGTCGGCGAGCTTCTGAAGAATTTTGTCCTGTAGCCTCGAGAAAAACTCGCCGTTGGCGGGGTCGAGGGCGTCGTCGACGACCTAGTTCAAATTTCTACATTTTGGTGCTTTTCGCTCCAAATTCACTCCTTTTTGCGTCTTTTTGCTCCAATGAACTTAATTCATCGTTCTTGCAACAAAACATCAAAAATACCTTTCTTTAAAGTGCAATATCATTAAAAATAGTATAAAATAGGTATGAAAATCTCAACATATTTTTCTTAGGTTAAAATCCGCTAAAATTAACTATTACTTGTCCTCAAATAATTTTAGTACTACATAAAAGTTATGATCTACTGCAGTAAGGTTTTAATTCAGAAATACTATAAGTTTGATTTAAATAAATATCATAGTGAGATTTTCAGAAAAAATTTAAGTAATTAAATTAACTCTGTAGCCACAAGATTATCTAGTCATCAAGTTGAAGAGTTCTAGTTTTCTATTTATTTCAAGAATGACTATATGTTGCAATATTAAGTCACCTAGAATATCCAAAAGATAGGAACTTCATGAGAATTCTTCTAGTAAAAGACTTATTCTATAAATATAAGTTTAGGAATGTATTTAAGTTTTCCTTTTAGGTATGTCCAGTGAAGCAAATTTTTGATTAGGCATATCCTCAAACTTCTCCTCACTTCCATAATTTTTTTCTTTCTTTTCTCTTTTTCATTTGGATTGCTTCAATCCTATATATTTTTCTTTTCTTTTTAGGGATTGTTTTTAATCCTTTCTTTTTTCATTTTTCAAGTGAGGATTACTATATCTAGATAGCCTTTAATGATTTTGAACTTCACTTTTCTTTCCCTAAATTTGAAACTCAAAGCATTTTCAAAGCATTCCACCTTTAATGATTTTGAACATCACCTTTCTTTCCCTAAATTTGAAACTCAAAGCATTCCTTTAACTTATTGATTTTGAACATCACATTTCTTTCCCTAAATTTGAAACTCAAAGCATTCCTTTACCTTATAGATATATTTTGAACTTCACTTTTCTTTCCCTAAATTTGAAACTCAAAGCATTTCTTTACCTTATAAACATTTGAACATCACCTTTCTTTCCCTAAATTTGAAACTCAAAGCATTCCTTTACCTTATAAATATTACATAGCCCAATCCCTTATTTTTCCTTTTTCAAGTGAGGATTACTATATCTGGATAGCCTTTAATGATTTTAACTTCACTTTTCTTTCCCTAAATTTGAAACTCAAAGCATTTCTTTACCTTATAAATATTTCAAAGTTCTTTTTCCTTTTTCAAGTGAGGATTACTATATCTGGATAGCCTTTAATGATTTTGAACTCTTCCCTAAATTTGAAACTCAAAACATTTCTTTACCTTATAAATATTTCATAGTTTTTACATCTTTGAGCCCCAATTTTTCTTCTTAAATGATATTCTAGATTCTTAATACTTTAAAATATAGTTTCCTTTACTTTAAATAGTTAACTATAATCTTATTCTCTTATACTAAATATCTTAAGTTACAAAACTAATTTTCACTACAAAAATATTTCTTTAAATCTATCATAATATTTAAATAGTTACAAAAATATAGTTACCTGAATTAAATTCACTACATAAAATCATTTAAATAATTTTTAAAAATATTAAAATAGAGGAAATTTAATAGTTAATCTTTTTCTTCCCTCCCCAACTTAAATTTTTAAATATGAAATAATTCAGGTGGAAAGAAAAACTATAAATATAAATCATACTTAAGTACTGTAGGCATTTTCATCATTTTGAATTTTGCAGTCCTTCTCAAATTTTTACTTCACCTGGTTTGTAATATTACAAGCTTTAAACACATATAAATTATTAGAGGAATTTTTAGGTAATGAAATTCTTAAATAAGTATAAAACTAAAATATTAAATAAGCACAATATTTCCTAACACAACCACAATACTAAAAAATTAAAATTAAAATGCGAAATAGAAATCATATTACAATCCACAATTCTACTCAATATCTATTGAACTACACATGCACATTTAACTATAACACTAAATTTATAAAAAAAATTAAAATTATCCAAGTACACAAAATAATAAAAATGAAAGTCCAAATATATAAACATCCATTATATTACAAAAAGATTACATAAAATAAAAATACAAATATAAGTACATCAATTAAATTTAAATATTAAAATCCCAAACTATGTCTTCATCTCCTTGATCAGCAGGTGGATTGGGTTGATACTGAGTATATCAGGGGCATTCAGGAAACATAACATTAGTCTCAGCTTTGTGGTGTCGGGCTTGAGCTTCATAATAGGCTACCTCAAAATTTGAATGCCTCTGAAGGTACTCACTATCATAGTCGTGTCGACATTCTAAACCCCTAATCCTTTCACTTATCAAGTCTATGCCCTTCCGCTACAAGGTTAATTCATTCATTAAATCAGAGAGGGTAGGAGAACTAGAAGGTGGAAGGTCATAACTTGTAGATGGGACATCTCTACTAGTAGAAGATTCCTGATTTCTACTCCTAGTTCTCCATTCCTCATGGGATTCATAAGTCCTTAAATTAGCTTTACTAATGAGTTTCATAGGATAAACCCATTCTTCATCTCTACTTTCAACTCCATAAAATTTACAAACTGCAAAAATAAGTCCAGGATGGCCTAGACCTCCACTAGTCTCACTCCTCGCGTCTTAAGAATTATTCTCCCCACATTTATAGTTCTACTATTCTGAATACAAAAATTTAGAATAACTATCTCTAGTTACCTCACTATGGTGATAAGTCGGTAACAAAGTAGAGGAAATGAAATAGTGTCACGCCTTAGAGGTGGCATTCAGCATGGAAGCAAAAAAACTAGTAGAGGAAATAAAATAGTGTCACGCTTTAGATGTGGCATTCAACATGGAAGCAAAAAAATTTACCCTCTCTTGTTTAATCTTCCACGTTCCTTTCCCATCAGTGAGAAAGTTGATCACATCATTCAGGGGGCAAAATAGTGCAACGCCTTAGAGGTGGTATTCAACATGGAAGCAAAAAAGTTTACCCGTTCTCCTAAGAAATGAAATAGTGTCACGCCTTAGAGGTGGCATTCATCATGGAAGCAGAAAAATTTACCTGTTCTCGCTGTATCTTCCATGTTCCTTTCCCATCAGTGAGAAAGTTGATCACATCATTGATGGGGCCTTCCATAGTACTAAATGATTCATATTTACAACTATAAGAGTCGGGGACCTCATAAAAAGTGTTGATGCGGGCGGTAGTAAACTCAACATGAAACCCATGCACTTGAACAATTCTGTTAAATCACATTGGCGTAGAACTCCTTCATAACATTTGTATCAGCTTTATTGGTGGTGTAACAAAAGTTTTCCCACCTCCGCTCCGCAATAACTCGTTCTATTTCTCCTCCCGGACTTTCAAAAACTCGATCTTGTATGCACTTCTTTCCTTTGAATATGGAAGTGAATTTTGTTTGAGCCATTGCATTGACAAAGCGAGACTCGTCAAACTCAACTTTATTCTTTTGACTAGGAGCTATTTCATTCTAATCAAATTATAGAAAAACTCCAAAAATTACTTCAAATATGCAAATCATGGATTCCAATGGTAATTTAAAGAGTTCAACATTAAGATCCACGAATTTCTTACCAAATTTTCTTCACATTCTTAAAATATTTGGATCTCCTCAATGTGGAAGAAATCCATGGAGAAAATCAAATATTTTTAGCTTGGAGTGAAGCTCTTACCCAGAGATGATCTAATCCTGTGTCAAAAAGCCTTGAAATTGCCTTTGAATCCAAGATCTTTCAAGCCCTAGGTCAAAAATGGCATTTTTAGGAGGAAGGGGATGATGAATAGTAGCAGTTGATTGGTCAAAATTGTGGTTAAAGGTGTTCTTCGTGATTTCGCCGTCAGTGGGGTTGTTGGTGCCGTCGGCGCGCTCTATTGGAATTTTGAACTTTAGTCTTAGGAAAAATCCACCGTCGGCGGCGTCGAGGGCACCGTCGGCAGCTCTATTGATTTTTTTGAAATTCCATATTTTTGCGATTTTGATCAATTCCAAGCCTTAACGACATCTTTTTAATCATTATAGACATAATTTTAATTAACTAAATGATGTACTTAGCACATATAAACTTTCAAAACATAAAACATCACATTTATATATAAATTCTAAGGGGTACAATATACGTTACATAACACACCTAAGTTAGGTATTCTCAACCTCAATACATTAATTCAGCGTCGCAATCCAAGCCACAACACTCAAAACGCTGAAGACAAAACAACCTATGCTTAGTCTCAACTATAGCTCAACCTCAATACATTAATTCAGCGTCGTAATCCAAGCCACAACACTCAAAATGCTGAAAAAAAACATCCTATGCTTAGTCTCAACTATACAAAGATCTAAAAGCATAATTCAGAAAAAAGGAAATACAAAGTTCAAATCAAAATACATAGATAGACATATAGGTAGTAATATAAATCTACTAATCCTTAGACTTAATACATAGATAGACAGATAGGTAGTAAATATAAATCTACTAATCCTCAGACTCGGTACTCGGTTCTCCTCTGAGATCACCCATTGATTGCACATGAACGAAGAGGTTGTAGAAGGGTGGAATGGAAATTCTTCAGTGGAATCCTCTTCTATTAACTTCATACTCCTCATCAGTCGTATCAAGCTATCTTCTAAATGTCCAGAGTGTTCAAAATGTTCCTTCATCCTCTAATTTGTATATCGTGTATTCCCTAGCACATACGTGTGTGTACGTGATTTTAAAGAAAAAATATAAATAGCTAGTGTTCTACAAAGCAACTCTGACGTATATACACTGGCGCTTGAGTGTCACTATAGGTTATCATTATGCTTCTAACATTGGAGAAAAGTAGGAATAGAATCTCACTCCAAAAAAGAGTGGATGCTTGCTTTTGCATTTGATAATATTGGTATCAATATGCAAAAGATCATTTTATATAGGAAAGATTGTAGAACAAAAGAAATAAAGTTGATACAAAAAATATATAAAAAATAAATCTGATCTCTTCACCTAAAGAGATGGTCAATGAGAAGTTACAGAAAGACTAGAAGGAATGCTAGATGGGATAGGAAATAAGAAAAAAATTAGAGCAACGAAAGAAGAAACAAAAGATCTTGGATCGCAACATGAGCCATTTATTAATAAAAGGAAGCAATATTTAGTAAAAGGGTCGTGATATTCAATCAAACACCACCATAAAGATGTGTCATGCGATTTGTAAAGAGACTCTAACTCATACACTGCAGTGCTAGTGTCACTTTAGATGATCGAAGAAATCAAAAATACTATTAATCGCATTCATGACATTGTGTACCTTCTTTTCCAATTTCTTGATTTGGCGCAGGATCACCAGAGACTTATCAGAGACTAAGGGTTGAACTGGCAATGAATTCTGAGATGCTTGATCTACTATAATTGCCATGAAATTTTCATCTTCAAAAACTAGGAATCTCTCAGTTGGATCCAAAGGATTCCAAGGTAGCAATACCTTTTCCTAATTTTTATAGGACACTTAGAACTGACTGCAAAGTGAGAAAATTGTGGAGAGGTGTCCAAGCTCATAAGTTGATCCATGAATGATTAGGCCCAAACCGACTTCACAATTATAGATCCAATGTCGATCGACAGTCCCCTTTGGATGCAGCAATTTGAAATGGCACTTTCTTTAGAAACTTTACCGATCTTCATTGTTGGTAGCAGTTTTTCAGAAATGAAAAAGTGCCAATGTTTCAAAACGGGATTCAGGAGTGTTGCAAAAAAACTAACATACCCGTTTTCTCTTATTTCCCAGTCGTCAGTTTCGTCCATTAAATATTGGTAAATCACATTCATCTGGTTCTCTTTGGGACAAAATTCGAACAGTGGTAGACAGGAACATTCTCTATCATGTATAATTCATTGATCCGTGCAGGAGTGAAAGTAATCCATCTTCCTCGCACATAAACAACTCCCTGGTTGATTCCATGTAAATTTGCATAAAATTCTTTCACTACTAGAACAATTACAACGACGGTAGTGTAGCACATCACTTCCCATCTTCGTCACACTATCGTTTCTTCAATATCCGTTTAGGATTATTCAATCCACGATTTACGAATTCTCATTCCTTGATAAATCTTTTCTTCGTCAGTAACTTGTTGAAGATTTGCTGTGCTTCCGCAGTAATAAATTTTCGTCGATTGAAAACTCGCATTCTGGGATTATCAGGGGAATTGGACATCATAGGAATGAAATTGGTAGAGTTTCACTTCGTTTTTGGAGGAAAAATATGAACTAGAAATAAAATTTTTGAGTTTAAAAAGACAATTCCCGCCCAAAAACCACAAAAAATCGCCATTTGAANGCCATAAGAATGAAATTGACAGAGTTTTACTTCATTCTTGCGGAGAAAATATGAACTAGAGTTTGAATTTTTTAATTTAAAAAGACTATTCCCGCCCAAAAACTGTTAAAAACTGCTTATCAGACACAAGAAACCGCCTCTCACCGGTCTCACCGTTGGCGGCCTCGAGGGCGCAGTCGGCTAGCCTCTGTATTAATTTTGTCTGGACTCTTGGGAAAAACCCACCGTCGGCGCCCAAGGCAAAATTTTCACAGTTTTGCTCTGGTCCGAATATGTTCCAATTTTTCTTTTTTGGATCCAATTTTTAAGATGTTTCAAGGGTAAATAAGAGTACTAGAGCTTAATACAACCACAAACTAACAATAATTTCAAATATAAAAAATACTATAATTGCAAATAAAGTAAAGATAAATACTACCATAAACTAGTGATAATTTCAAATAAAAACTACTATAATTGTGAATAAAGTAAAGATAAGTCAGCCCGACCTATTCAGGTGTTATTCATGTTGACTGATCATTAAAACCTCTTTAAAATTTGTTCTTTTACCCTCATAATATAGTTTTAATTTGTGTCCATGTACTGTAAATCTATTTTCCATCTTCTGATCTTCAATTTCAACAACTCCGTAAGTATAAGCTTGAGTCAAAGTAAAGGTTCCCAACCAATGAGAGTTCAGTTTCAACAGCTCCGTAAGTATAAACTCTAGTCACAGTAAAGGGTCCTAACCAACAAGACTTTAATTTCCTAAGGGAATAACTTCAGCCTAGTGCAAAACTTCTTGTCCTGGTTCAAAGTTCTTCTGGTTAATCTTCTGATCATGCCATAACTTTAATTTTTCCTTATAAATTCTATCGTTATCATAAGACTCATTTCTTAATTCTTCCAATTCATTTATTTCTAACAATCTCTTCTTATNAAATAGGTATGAAAATCTCAACATATTTTCTTTTGGTCAAAATCCCTCAAACTTAACTATTACTTGTCCTCAGGTGATTTTAGTACTACATAAAAGTTATGATCTATTGTAGTAAAGTTTTAATTTAGAAATATTATAAGTTTGATTTCAATAAATACCATAGTGAGATTTTCATAAAAAATTTGAGTAATTAAATTAACTCTGTAGGTACAAGATTATCTAGTTATCAAGTTTAAGAGTTCTAGTTTTTCATTCATTTCAAGAATGACTATATGTTGTAATATCAACTCACTTAGAATATTCAAATGATAGGAACTTCATGAGAACACTACTAGTAAACAATCTAATCCATAAATATCAGTTTAGGAATGTATTTAGGTTTTCCCTTTAGGTAGGTCTAGTGAAGCTAATTTTTGATTAGGCGCCTCCTCAAGCTTCTCCTCACTTTCATATTTTTTTCTTTCTTTTCTTTTCTCTTTTTCATTTGAATTGCTTTCAATCCTATATATTTTCTTTTCTTTTCAGGGATTGTTGTCAATCCTTTCTTTTTTTCTTTTTCAAGTGAGGATTAATATAACTGGATAGCCTTTAGTGATATTGAACATCACATTTCTTTCCCTAAATTTGAAACTTAAAGCATTCCTTTACCTTATAAACATTTCATAGTTTTTACATCATTGTGCCCCAATCTTTTCTTCTCAAATGAATTTCCATATTCTTAACACATCAAAATATAGTTTCCTTTACTTTTGATAGTACTTCTCAAATGAATTTCCTGATTCTTAATACTTCAAAATATAGTTTCCTTTACTTTAAATAGTTGACTATAGTCTTATTCTCTTATACTAAATATCTTAATCTACAAAATTAATTTTCCTTACAAAATCTTCTTTAAATCTACCATAATATTTAAATAGCTACAAAATATAGTTACCTGAATTAAATTCACCCCTTTAAATCTACCATAATATTTAAATATCTACAAAATATAGTTATCTGAATTAAATTCACTGCATAAAATCATACTAATAATTTTTTAAAATATTTAAATTAAGAACATCTAATAGTTAATTTCTTAATTCCCTCCCCCAAACTTAAATTTTTCAATATGAAGTGATATAGGTGGAAAGAAAAATTCTAAATATAAATCATACCTCGATATTTTAGGCATTTTTATCATTCTAAAATCTTTGCAGCCCTTCTCAAAATTTCTACTTCACCAAGTCTGTAGCATTAGGAGCTTTCTATACATATATATTATTAGAGAATTTGCTGGGTAATGAAATTTTGAAATAAGTACAAACTAAACATTTTACAAACACAATATGTTACTACACATCCACAATACTAAACAAAAAAAATTACAATTAAAATGCAAAATAAAAATCACATCACATTACAATTTAACGAATTTCAACTACCACACCAAACAATTATAACAATAATTAAAAATTATCCAATTACTACATAAAAATAAAAATGAAAGTACAAACACACTGACATCTATTTCTATTACAAACATTACAAAAATAAAATTAAAAGTACATTAACTATATTCAGATATCAAAATCCAAACTATGTCTTCGTCTCCTTGGTCAGCAGGTGGATTGGGCTGATACTGAGTATATCGGGGGCATTCAGGAAAAGTACACCAGGCTCACCTCTGTAGTGTCGAGCCTGAGTTTCGTAGTAAGCTATCTCAAAATAAGAATGCCTCTAAAGTTACTCACTATCATAATCATATCTACATTCTAAACCTTCAATCCTTTCATTTTTATCAAGTCTATGCTCTTCCGCTGCAAGGTCAACTCATTCATCAAATCAGAGAGGGTAGGGGATTAGGTGGAAGGTCATAACTTGTAGAGGGGACATCTCTACTAGTAGAAGGTTCTTGACTTCTACTCATGGAAGGTCATAACTTGTAGAGGGGACATCTCTACTAGTAGAAGGTTCTTGACTCCTACTTCGAGTTCTCCATTTCTCATGGAGAAGGTCATAACTTGTAGAGGGGACATCTCTACTAGTAGAAGGTTCTTGACTTCTACTCCCATTATAACTAGTAGAGGGGATATCTCTACTAGTAGAAGGTTCTTGACTCCTACTCCCAGTTCTCCTATTTTTATGGGATTCATATGTCTTCAATTTAGCCTTACTAATGGGTTTCATAGGGTAAAACCATTCCTCATCATCTCCAGCATCCACTTAAGAAAGTTAGCGAAGTGCATAAATGAGGTCAGGATGTCCCATACCTCCGCTTATTTCACTCTTTGTTGTGGTCAATATATTTTAAAAAATTATTCTACCCACATTTATAATTCTATTATTCTGAATACAAAAATTCAGAATAGCTCTATCTCTTGTTACGTCACTATGGTGATAAGTAGGTAATAGAGTAGAGGAAATAAAATAGTGTCACGCTTTAAATGTGACATTCAACATGGAAGCAAAAAAATTTATCTGTTCTTATTGCTTTATCTTCCATGTTCCTTTCCCATCAGTGAGAAAGTTGATCACATCGTTCAGTGAGCCTTCCATTGTATTGAAGGTTTCATAATGGCAGCAATAGGAGTCTGGGACTTCATAAAAGGTATTAATGCCGGCGACACTGAATTCAACAGAAAATCCCCGCACTTGAACGATTCCGTCCTCAGAATAGAACACGTTGGCATAAAACTCTTTTACAATATTTGCAGCAGCCTTATTGGTGGTATAACAGAAGTTTTCCCACCTCCGTTCAGTAATAACTCGTTCAATTTATCCTCCCAGACTCTCAAAAACTCAATCTTGTATACATTTCTTCCCTTCAAATACTAAAGTAAATCTAGATTGAGCCTTTGCATTGACGAAGCGAGACTCGTCAAACTCAAGTCACCTTTTTCGTCGTGGAGCCATTTCAATCTAATCAAAATTATAGAAAAATTCGAAAATATACTTCAAATATGCAAATAATGGCTTCCAAGACAGATTCTAAGAGTTCAAAACTAAATTCCATGAATTTCTTCCCAATATTTTCTTCACATTCTCAAATTTTTTGGATCCTCTCACTGTGGAAGAAATTCATGGTGAAAATCAATTTTTTTTAGTTTGGAGTGAAGCTCTTACCAAGAGATGATCAAATCCTGTGTCTAAATGCCTTGAAATCACCCCCAAATCCAATATTTTCAAGCCCTAAATCAAAACTTTCATTTTTAAGAAGGGGATGATGAATAGAGGCGGTTGACTGGTCAAAATCACGGTTAAAGGTGTTTTTTCGGGATCTCGCCGTCAGCGGGGTCTTCCGCGCCGTCAGCGGGGTCTTCAGCCCCGTCAGCAGCTCTATTGAATTAATATCATAAGTCTCTCGAAAAGTCTGCAGTCTGCGACATCGAGGGCACCGTCGGCGAGCTCTATTTAATTGGTTTAATTTTTGGATTTTTGCGATTTTGATCAATTTCAAGCATTAACGACATCCGTTCAATCATTATAGATATAATTTTAAGTGATTAAATGATGTACTATTCACAAATAAACATTCACAACCCAAAACATCACAATTATATATCAATTCCAAGGGTTACAGTATATNTGGTAATTCAAAGAGTTCAACATTAAGGTCCATGAATTTCTTCCAAGATTTTCTTCACATTTTCAAATTTTTTGGTTTCCTCAATGTGAAATAAATACATGGTGAAGATTAAATATTTTTAACTTAGAGTGAAGCTCCTACCTAAAGAAGATCAAATCCGGTGTCAAAAAGCCTTGAAATCATTTCCCAATCCAAGATTTACCAAGCCCTAATTCAAAAATGGTGTTTTTAGGAGGAAGGGGATGATGAATAATGGCGGTTGACCGATCAAAATCACGGTTAAAGAGGTATTTTTGCGATCTCGCTGGCGGCGGGGTCATGGAACCGTCGACGTGCTCTATTATGTTTTTGGACATAAGTCTCGGGAAATTCCCGCCGTTGGCGATGTCGAGGGCGCCGTCGAAAGGCTCTATTGATTATGTTAAATTTTATATTTTTGTGATTTTGTTCAATTCTAAGCCTAAACGATATTCATTTAACCCTTATAAACATAATTTTAAAATAGTTAAATGATGTACTTAACACATAAAAACTTTCACGAAACAAAACATCACATTTATATATAAATTCCAAGGGGTACAATAGACGTTACATAACACACCTAAATTTGGTATTTTCTCAACTTCAATACATTAATTCAGCGTCGCAATCCAAACCACAACACCCAAAATGCTGAAAACAAAACATCTTATGCTGAGTCTCAACTATACAGAGATCTATAAGCATAATTCTAAAGCAAATAAAATATAAAGTTAAAATCTAAATACACATAAACATAAAGGTAGCATAGTAAATCTACTACTCATCAGATTCTGTGCTCGTTTCTCCTATGAGATCACCCATTGATTGCACATGAATGAAGAGGTTGTAGAAGGGTTGGAAAGGAAATTCTTCAGTTGAATCCTCCATAATTAATTTCATCCTCCTCATCAGTCGTATCAAGCTATCTTCTAAATGTCCAGAGTGATCGAAATGTTCTTTCATCCTCCAGTCTAAATGATCGAAGAAATCAGAGATATTATTAATCGTATTCATCACATTTTGTACCTCCTTTTCCAATTTCTTGATTCGGCGCAGGATCACCAAAGACTTACCCGGAACTAAGGGTTGAACTGGTCAGGATCACCAGAGACTTATCAGGAATTAAGGGTTGAACTGGCAGTGAATTCTGAGATGATTTATTACTATCATGGCCATGTCATTTTCATCTTCAAATGATGGGAATCTTTCAGTTGGGTCCAAAGGTTTCTAAGGTAGCAGTACCTTTTCCTGTTTTCATAGGATACTTGAGACTGGCTGCAAAGTGAGAAAATTGTGGAAGGGTGTCCAAGCCCATAAGTTGAACCGTGAACGATCAGGCCTAAACTGACTTCATAATTATATATCCAATATGGATCGGCAGTTCCTTTGGATGCAGTAATTCAGAATGACACTTTGTTTAGAAACTTTACCAACCGTCATTATCGGCAACAGTTTCGCAGAAATGAAGAAGTGCCAGTGTTTAGAGATGGGATTCAAAAGTGTTGAAGAAAAACTAACATAGTCGTACTCTCGCAATTCCCAATCGTCAGTTTCATCCATCAAATACTGGTAAATTTCATTCATCTGGTTTCTCATTGGGATGAAACTGGAATGGTGGCAGACAAGAACATTTTGTCATATATAACTCATTGATCCATGCAGGAGTGAAAGTAATCCATCTTCCTCGCACATAAACATCTCCTTGGTTAATTCCATGTAAATTTGCATAAAATTTTCTTACCACAAGAACTACCACGGCGGCAGTAGTGTAGCACAGTACTTCCCATCTTCATCGCACTATCATTTCTTCAATATCCGTCATAGGATTATTCAATTCGTGATTCACGAATCCTCGTTCCTTGATTAATTTTTTCTTCGTCAGTAACTTGTTGAAGATTCGTTGCGCTTCCGCACTAATGAACTTTCGCCGATTGAAAACTTGCATTCTGGGATTATCAGGGGAAATGGACGCCATAAGAATGAAATTGACAGAGTTTTACTTCATTCTTGCGGAGAAAATATGAACTAGAGTTTGAATTTTTTAATTTAAAAAGACTATTCCCGCCCAAAAACTGTTAAAAACTGCTTATCAGACACAAGAAACCGCCTCTCACCGGTCTCACCGTTGGCGGCCTCGAGGGCGCAGTCGGCTAGCCTCTGTATTAATTTTGTCTGGACTCTTGGGAAAAACCCACCGTCGGCGCCCAAGGCAAAATTTTCACAGTTTTGCTCTGGTCCGAATGCGTTTCAATTTTTCTTTATGGATCCAATTTTTAAGATGTTTTAAGGGTAAATAAGAGTAGTAGAGCTTAATAATACAATAAACTAGCAATAAATTTAAATAAAAACTACTATAATTGCGAATAAAGTAAAGATAAATATAGGTTTCCTCCCATTAAGCGCTTTATTTAACTTCATCAGCCCGACCTGTTCAAGTATGGGTTGCCTCCCATAAAGCGTTTGGTTTAACGTCGTCAGCCCGACCTATTCAGGTATTATTTAGGTTGACCTGATCATTAAAACCTCTTTAAATTTGGTCTTTTACCCTCAAAATACGGCTTTAATCTGTGTCCATTTCCCATAAAGCACTTGGTTTAACGTCGTCAGCCCGACCTATTCAGGTGTTATTCAGGTTGATTAATCATTAAAACCTCTTTAAAATTTGGTCTGTTACCCTCATAATATGATTTTAATCTATGTCCTTTTACTTTAAATCTATTTTCCGTTTTCTTATCTTCAATTTCAATAGTTCCGTAAGTATAAACTTAAGTCACAATAAATGGCCCTAACCAACGAGACTTCAATTTCCCAGGGAATAACTTCAGCCTTGTATTGTAAAGCAAAACTTCTTGTCCTGGTTAAAAGTTCTTTTGGTTAATCTTCTGATCATGTCATAACTTTAGCTTTTCCTTATAAATTCTATCATTATCAAAAGATTCATTTCTTAATTCTTCTAACTCATTTAATTGTAACAATCTCTTCTTACTAGCATCTTTCAAATTATAATTGAATTCTTTAATAACCCAATATGCTTTATGCTCCAACTCTACTGGTAAGTGACAAGTCTTTCCAAAAATCAGTCTGTAAGGAGTCATTCCAAAAGGAGTTTTATAAGCAGTCCTGTAAGCCCATAATGTGGTATCCAATCTAGTGGACCAATCTATTCTACTAGAGTTTACAGTCTTTTCAAGTATTTGTTTAATCTCTCTATTAGAAACTTCAGCTAATCCACTAGTTTAAGGGTGATAAGCAGTAGAGATTCTATGAATAATATTAAATTTTTCTGCCAATCTCTAAATATATTTATTCCTAGAATTGGATCCACCGTCAGTAATAATCATCTTAAGCATTTCATATCTAGTGAAAATATTTTTCATTAAAAATCTTCAAACACTTTTAGTGTCACAACGAGGTAAAGCTTGTGCTTCAATCCACTTAGAGACGTACTTTACTGCAATTNAATATGCTTTTGCATCATGAATGAATTTTCTTTGCTGTTGCAATGTCAGCATAGGTGGAAAAATATCACTTATAATATAATTAACGATATCAGTGTACCATGTTACTTTACACTCATTAATATTATAAAGTTGTTCATCAAGGAAACTGTCTGTAATTTCATTGTCCGTGTGAGATAATTCATGATTTTATAATCAGCAATTTGATTATCAGTTCCCTTTCTATCAATAACCACAAAATCAAATTCTTGCATCAATAGCAATTTGATTATCAGTTCCCTTTCTATCAATAACCACAAGATCAAATTCTTGCATCAAAAGAATCCATCTAATCAACCTTGTGTCTGTAATTTTATTGTCGGTGTCAGATAATTCATGATTTTCTAATCTCGACAAATGATCAAATTATCAGTTCCCTTTCTATCAATAACCACAAGATCAAATTCTTGCATCAATAGTATCCATCTTATCAGTTCCCTTTCTATCAATAACCACAAGATCAAATTCTTGCATCAAAAGTATCAATCTAATCAGTTCCCTTTCTATCAATAACCACAAGATCAAATTCTTGCATCAAAAGTATCCATCTAATCAACACCTTTCTATCAATAACCACAAGATCAAATTCTTGCATCAAAAGTATCCATCTAATTAACCTTCGTTTAGCATCCTTCTTTTACATTAGATATTTGATAGCAGAGTGATCAGTGTGCATAACACATTTAGTCCCAATTAAATAAGATCTAAATTTTTCTAAAGCATACACAATAGTCAGTAACTCTTTTTTCGTAACAATATAATTAATTTGAGCATCATTAAGAGTTTTACTAGCATAATATATAACTTTAAAAATCTTTTCATACCTTTGTCCAAGAATAGCTCCAATAACATAATCACTATCATCACACATTAGTTCAAATGGTTTCTCCTAGTTAGGTGAAACTATAATAGGGGTTGTGGTTAATTTTTCTTTTAATAACTCAAGGGCTTTTAAACAGCTTTCAGTCAATTCAAATTTCTTATCTTTTTCTAAAAGTTAACATAGAGGTTTAGTAATTTTTGAAAAATCTTTAATAAAACTCCTGTAAAAACCAACATGTCCAAGAAAACTCTTAACCTCTCTTACATTAGTAGGAGGTGTTAATTCAGATACAACTTAAATTTTTGTAGGGTCTGCTTCCATACCATTTTCCTGAATTTTATGCCCTAACACAATTCCTCCTGCAATCATAAATTGACATTTCTCCCAATTTAGAACTAAATTAGTTCTTTCACATAACTCTAAAAATTTTTCAAGATAATTTAAGCATGCGTCAAATGATGTTCCAAATACAGAGAAATCATCCATAAATACTTCGAATCCATCATCAATTAACTTACTAAATATAGACATCATACATCTCTGGAATGTTGCAGGTGCATTACATAATCTGAAAGACATTCTTCGAAAAGCAAAAGTTCCAAAAGGACTACTAAATGTTGTGTTTTCTTGATCCTCATGAGCAATAGAAATTTGATGGTAATCGGTATATACATCAAAAAATAAAAATATTTGTGCCCAGCAAGTCTATCTACTATTTGGTCTAAAAATAGTAAAGGGAAGTGATATTTCCTAGTGGTCGTGTTTAATTTTCTATAATCAATGCAAATACGCCACCCAGTAGCTTGTCTCATAGGTATTAATTCATTATTTTCTTTTGTTTCAACAGTCACTCCTCCTTTCTTCGGAACACAATGAATAGTGAATCATTATTTTCTTTTGTTTCAACAGTCACTCCTCCTTTCTTAGGAATACAATGAATTGGACTTACTCAAGCACTATCTGAAATAGTATCCAACCATTTCAAAATTTCCTTCTTGACTACTTCATTCATCATTGGGTTTAATCTCCTTTAAGGATCAACTCTTGGTTTATATCGTTCATCTAGTATAATTTTGTGCATACAGATCGAAGGACTGATTCCCTTAATATAAGCTAAGGTCCAACCAAAAGCTTTATTATATGTTTTTAATGTATCCAAAAGTTTTTTCTCTTATGAAGATATAATAACAGGTAGTGTAGATGAGTCTCCCAGAAACACAGGAAATATTTTCAACTCAAGTTCAGATGGTTTTATAATTGACGGAACTAGATTCTTATCAGTATTTTCTGTAATATTCCGAATCTCAAATCTTCCCTANACAGTCTTTTCAAGTATTTGTTTAATTTCTCTATTATAAACTTCAGCTAACCCACTGGTTTGAGGATGATAGCCAATAGAGATTCTATGAATAATATTAAATTTGCTGCCAATCTCTGAATGTACTTTTTTCGAAAATGGGATCCTCCGTCAGTGATAATCAGCATTCCGTATCTAGTGAAAATATTTTTCATTAAAAATCTTGAAACACTTTTAGCGTTACAGCAAGGTAAAGGAAAAATATTAAATTTTTTGTCAATCTCTGAATGTATCTATTCCTAAAATGGGATCCTCTGTTAGTGATAATCATTCTAAGCATTTCCATATCTAATGTCATTAAAAATCTTGAAACACTTTTAGCGTCACAACGAGGTAAAGCTTGTGCTTCAATCAACTTAGAAATGTATTCTACTACAATTAATATATATAAGTTCCCAAATGAAGGAATAAATAGTCCCACAAAATCTAATCCCCAAACGTCAATGATCTCAACTTTTAACATAAAATTTAGAGGCATTTCATTTCTTCTAGATATATTGCCTACTCATTAACATTGATCACAAGTTTTTATGTATCTATAAACATCTCTAAGGATGGTAGGCCAACAAAATCCAGCTTGTAAAATTTTATAAGCAGTTTTATCAATCCCAAAATGTCTCCAAATAGAATCCAGCTTGTAAAATTTTATAAGTAGTTTTATCAATCCCAAAATGTCCTCCAAATTTGCTTGTAAAATTTTATAAGCAGTTTTATCAATCCCAAAATGTCCTCCAAATTCAGAATCATGCCATTTCTGAATGATCAGCTTAGTTTATTCATGAGGTTCACATCTCCTAGTAATAAGATCCTTACATTGTTTATATAAACGGCTCATCCCAAAAATATGTTTTCGCATCATGAGTAAATTTCCTTTGTTGTTGCAGTGTCAGCATATGTGGCAGAATATCACTCACAATATAATTAACAATATCAGCATACCATGGTATTCTCCACTCATTAATATTATAAAATTGTTCATCAGGAAAACTGTATGTAATTTCATTGTCAGTGTCAGATAATCCTTGAATTTCTAATCTTGACAAATGATCAGCAATTTGATTATCAAGTCCCTTTCTATCAATAACCACAAGATCAAATTCTTGCATCAGAAGTATCCATCTAATCAACCTTGGTTTAGCATCCTTCTTTTGCAACAGATATTTAATAGCAAAGTGATCAGTATGCACAATGAATCTAGCTCCAATTAAATAAGTTTTAGATATTTAATAGCAAAGTGATCAGTATGCACAATACATTTAGCTCCAATTAAATAAGATCTAAATTTTTAAAGCATACACAATGGCTAGTAACTCTTTTTCAGTAACAGTATAGTTAATTTGTGCATCATTCAGAGTTTTACTAGCTAGTATATAACTTTAAAAATCTTTTCATACCTTTGTCCAAAGACAGCTCCAATAGCATAATCAATAGCATCTTTCTTTTTCAGTAACAGTATAGTTAATTTGTGCATCATTAAGAATTTTACTAGCGTAGTATATGAACTTTAAAAATCTTTTCATACCTTTGTCCAAGGACAACTCCAATAGCATAATCACTAGCATGACACATCAGTTCAAATGGTTTCTCCCAGTTAGGTGAAACTATAATACGGGCTGTGATTAATTTTTTCTTTTAATAACTCGCATTTAAATAGCTTTTAGTAAATTCAAATTTCTTGTCCTTTTCTAAAAGTTGGCATAGAGGCTTAGTAATTTTTGAAAAATCTTTAATAAAATGCCTGTAAAATCCAACATATCCAAGAAAACTCTTAACCTCTTTTACATTAGTAGGAGGTGTTTGTTTAGATATAACTTAAATTTTTGCAGGGTCTGCTTCCATACCATCTTCCGAAATTTTATGCCCTAACACAATTCCTTCTGGAGCCATAAATTGACATTTCTCCCAATTCAGAACCAAATTAGCTCTTTCGCATAACTCTAAAACTTTTTTAAGGTAATTTAAGCATGCGTCAAATGATGTTCGAAATACAGAGAAATCATCCATAAATACTTCCAATCCATCATCAATTAACTTACTAAATATGAACATCATACATCTCTGGAATATTGCAGGTGCATTACATAATCCAAGAGGCATTCTTTGAAAAGCAAAAATTCCAAATAGACTAGTAAATGGTGTCTTTTCTTTATCCTCAAGAGCAATAGGAATTTGATGGTAACCATTATATCCATCTAAAAAAATAAAAATAATTGTGCCCAGCAAGTCTATCTACTATTTGGATCTAAAAAGGGTAAAGGGAAGTGATCTTTCCTGGTGGCAGTGTTTAATTTTCTATAATCACTGCAAATATGCCACCCAGTAACTTGTCTGATAAATATTAATTCATTATTTTCTTTTATTTCAACAGTCACTCCTTTCTTCGGACTACAATAAATAAACTTACTCATGCACTATCTGAAATAGGATATATAATTCCAGTGTCTAACCATTTCAAAATTTATTACCCACGCACTATCTGAAATAGGATATATAATTCCAGTGTCTAACCATTTCAAAATTTCCTCTGTGCACTATCTGAAATAGGATATATAATTCTAGTGTCTAACCATTTCAAAATTTCCTTTTTTACCCATTATCTGAAATAGGATATATAATTCCAGTGTCTAACCATTTCAAAATTTCCTTCTTAACTAATTCTTTCATCATCGGATATATAATTTCAGTGTCCAACCATTTCAAAATTTCATTCTTGACTACTTCTTTCATCATTGAGTTTAATCTCCTTTGTGGATCAACTCTTGGTTTATATTGTTCATCTAATATAATTCTGTGCATAAAGATTGAATGATTGATTCCCTTAAGATCAGCTAAGGTCCAACCAAAAGCTTTCTTATATCTTTTCAATGTATCTGACAGTCTTTTCTCTTGCAGATCATTTAATTTTGAAGATATATTAACAGGTAATGTAGACGAGTCTCCTAAAAATACATACTTCAAGTGGCTAGACAGTATTTTTAACTCAAGTTCAGGTGGTTTTATAATTGATGGGAATATATTTTTATCGGCATTTTTCGTAATATCCAATATCTCAAATCTTTCCTGAACATAATCTAATTCTTCATTTTCTAATTAGTCCAAAATAAGTTCCTCACTCTTTTCAAATTGTTCCTTTTCTACAAAATGTTCCTCTCCTTCAAAATGGTTTTTGTCTTCAAAATGTTCTANATCTTCTATAACTCCCTTAGGATATGTAACTGATCAATCTACTAATTGAAGAGTTACAGAAGTAGGTGAGACATCTCCTAATCCTAGTCTTTTGAAATTTAATAGAGGCATAAGGTTAATGCTGGCTCCCAAATCAAATAAAGCTCTTCCATAGAATTTTTAACCTATAGCACAGGGTATAGTGAAACTACCAGGATCTTTTAATTTTTCAAGAAGCTTTTTCTTAATAATTGTACTACACTCTTCGGTAAGTGCAACAGTTTCGTTATCCGTGAACTTCCTTTTTTTATTCAGAATATCTTTCATAAATTTCACATAATTATGCATCGCTCTAAAGCTTCTACGAAGGGAATATTCACCGTTAACTTCTTAAGAATTTCAAAAAATTTTAAAAATTATTTATTTTGTTTATGTTGCTTCAATCTTTGAGGAAAAGATATTTCTAAAAATTTTGAAAATTGTTTATTCTGTTTATGTTGCTTCAATCTTTGAGGAAACGGCGGTGGAGGTTTTCCACAGTAATTTTCATTGGTGTAAATGGATACTCTAAATCTTGGTATTCATGATCCTTTTTTTTTTCGGTATCCACTTTCTTATTTTCAGTTTCTATTTCTTGTTGAACTCTTGTCCCCAATTCTTTTCCACTTCATAATTGAATCGCCTTGCTTTGCTCTTTTCCTTGTTCTTTAGGATTTGCTTCCACAGTACTTATAAAAATTCTTAATGTTCGGTTACTAAGCGCAGTAGCGATATGCCCTAATAGGTACTCAATATTGTTAATAGCAGTTTCTTGATGTTGTAATTGATTTCCTTGAATCTGCNAATCCACAAAAAAGATAAATTTATCCACTTTTACTAACACATCTTCTATAACTCACTTAGGATATGTAACTGAACGATCCACTAACTGTAGAATTATAGAAGTAGGTGAGACTTCTCCTAATCCTAATCTTTTGAAAATTGATAGAGGCATAATATTAATGCTGGCTCCCAAATCACATAAAGCTCTTCCATAAAATTTGTCACCAATAGCACATGGTATAGTGAAACTGCCATGATCTTTTAATTTTTCAGGAAGCTTTTTCTGAATAATTGCACTATACTCTTCGCTAAGTGCAGCAGTTTGATTATCCGTGAACTTTATTTTCTTGTTCAGAAAATCTTTCATAAACTTCACATAATTGGGCATTTGCTCTAAAGCCTCTACGAAAGGAATATTTACTGTTAATTTCTTAAGAATTTCTATAAACTTGGCTACACTCTTTACTAAGTGCAATAGTTTCATTATCCGTGAACTTCCTTTTCTTGTTCAGAATATTAGTGCAACATTTTTGTTATCCGTGAACTTCCTTTTCTTGTTCAGAATATCTTTCATAAATTTCAAATTGGGCATTTGCTCTAAAGCTTCTATGAAGGGAATATTCACCGTTAACTTCTTAAGAATTTTCTTGGGCATTTGCTCTAAAGCTTCTACGAAGGGAATATTTACTGTTAATTTCTTAAGAATTTCAAAAAATTTGGAAAATTATTCATTTTGTTTGTGTTGCTTCAATCTTTTAGGAAACGGTGGTGGAGGTTTCTCCACAGTAATTTTCATTGGTGTAAATGGATACACTAAATCTGGGTACTCATGATCCTTCTCTTTTTTGGTTTCCACTTTCTCTTTTTTAGTTTCTATTTCTTTTTGCACCCTTGTTTCCAATTCTTTTCCACTTCGTAATTGTATCACTTTGATTTGTTCTTTTCCTTGATCTTTAGGATTTGGTTCCACAGTACTAGGAAAAGTTCCTAATGTTTGGTTACTAAGCAGAGTAGCGATATGCTTTAATTGGTTTTCAATATTCTTAATAGCAGTTCCTTGATTTCTAATTGATTTCCTTGAATTGCTATTTGATTCCTTGATTCTGCATTGTTGACCCATGTTTAATATCAGCTCTTCCATAGACAACTTCTTCTCCTTAATTTGAGTGTCATAGCAGTTCCTTGATTTTGTAATTGATTTCCTTAAATCTGCAATTGATTTCTTGATTCTGCAATTTAATAGCAGTTCCTTGATTTTGTAATTGATTTCCTTGAATTTGTAATTGATTTCCTTGCTTCTACAATTGTGTGTTTAATATCAGCTCTTCCATAGACAACTTCTTCTCCTTAATTTGAGTATTACTGTTAAATTCTGTAATATCAGCTCTTCCATAGACAACTTCTTCTCCTTAATTTGAGTATTACTGTTAAATCCTGTAGGAAAAGAAGGTCTATAGTTAACATTTCCTTGGTTGGATGAATTTCCTAATGGGTTCACTGAGGTGTTTGCCCATTGTTGATTTGTAGAGGAAGTGTTATTCCAATTAAAATTTGGATGACTCTTGCAACCTGAGTTATAATAATTCAAATAAGAATTGTTGGGTCTATTAATAACATTTAAAGTCTCATATGAAGGTTGAACATCTACAATTTTCCCATATGAATTCTCTTTCATTATAGGAGGTGTTGGAGAATAATGAATCCCATAATGATCTAATTTCTTTGATATTGCAACAATCTGTGAAGCTAAAATAGATATTGCATCAAAATCATGGATACTAGTTACTCTATTAGGATTTACCCGCTTAGAGAGCCATTGAAAATTGTTGGTAGTCATCTCTTCTATTAATGAATAAGCCTCATCAAAAGGTTTTAACATTAAAGAATCACCATCCACAGCATCTACATCAAAGAGATCCCACTAATCCATTATAAAAGGTTTGAATTATTAACCAGTATGGTAACGAATGATGGGAGATCCCACTAATCCATTATAAAAAGTTTGAATTATCAACCAATCTAGTAATGAATGATGAGAACATATCCCACTAATCCATTATAAAAAGTTTGAATTATCAACCAATCTGGTAACAAATGATGAGGGTACTTCCTAAGAAGTTCTTTAAATCTCTCCCAAGGTTCATATATTGACCCTCCATCAATCTTACAGAACAATGTCTAAGAAGATCTTTAAATCTCTTTCAAGCTTCATATATTGACTCTCCATCAATCTGACAAAATGATGTTATATCTTTAAATCTCTCCCAAGCTTCATATATTGACTCTCCATCAATCTGACAGAACTATGTTATGTCATTTCTCTCAAGCTTCATATATTGACTCTCCATCAATCTGACAGAACGATGTTATGTCATTTCTTAGTCCTAAGAAGATCTTTAAATCTCTCCCAAGCATCATATATTGACTCTCCATCAATCTGACAGAATGATGTTATGTCATTTCTAAGTTCCCCAAGCTTCATATATTGACTCTCCATCAATCTGACATAATGATGTTATGTCATTTCTAAGTTTAAAAGCTTCATAAATTGACTCTCCATCAATCTGACAAAATGATGTTATGTCATTTCTAAGTTTAGTATTTTGGATGGAGGGAAATATTTGGATAACTAGTAGAAGAGTCTCCCCAAGTTCTAATAGATCCTAGATAGAGGGAAATATTTGGATAGAAATTTCTGTGACAGTTCTCCCCAAGTTCTAATAGATCCAGGATGGAGGGAAATATTTGGATAGAAATTTCTGTGAAAGTTCTCCCCAAGTTCTAATAGATCCTGTTGAGGGAAATATTTGGATAGAAATTTCTGTGACAGTTCTCCCCAAGTTCTAATAGATCCAGGTAGATGGAGGGAAATATTTGAATAGAAATTTCTGTGAAAGTTCTCCCCAAGTTCTAATAGATCTAGGTGTGGAGGGAAATATTTGGATAGAAATTTCTGTGAAAGGTCTCCCCAAGTTCTAATAGATCCAGGTGCTAATGTTGGATAGAAATTTCTGTGAAAATTCTCCCCAAGTTCTAATAGATCCTGGTGCTAACAAATTTAAGAAATATTTGGATAGAAATTTCTGTGAAAGTTCTCCCCAAGTTCTAATAGATTCTGATGCTAACAAATTTAACTTCTTAGCCTTATCCCTCAGTGAAAAAGGAAAAAGTCTAAGTCTCACAGCATCGTTTGAGACTCTATCATATTTAAAAGTAGCACACAGTTCTAAAAAACTAGCGAGGTGTAATTTTGGATCTTCATTTGGTGTACCTCCAAATTGATTGTTTTGTACCATTTGGNTTTGGATAATAGCAGGTTTAAGCTCAAATGAATTAGCAGCTACATCAAGATTTTAGATAGATAAGTGAATTTCATCTGCTGTAGGATTTGCATAATCTCTTAGGGGTCTAAGTTGGTGTTCATTCTCTATTCCTTGATTGTTCAGGTTGTTTTCCATTGTATCAGAATTTCTAGGTTCCCTTCTTAATCTTCTAATCCTTCTAACAGTGCGTTATAATCCCGAATCACGGGTTCTAGGTTCTCTTCTTAATTTTTTAATCCTTCTAACAGTGCATTCTAATTCTGAATCGTAGGGTATAAGATTTTCATGTCCAAATTTATGCATACAATTTGAAATCAGTACTCAGTAATATAATTAACTAAATATAAAAAAAAGTTCCGATTCAAGTGAAATTTTTCTAATAATCCTAATTTGTCTGTTACTCTGATCATGATTGGACTCACTCACTCAATTACTCCCCGGCAATGGCGCTTAAGACTTGGCAGCGACTTTTTATATGAAATAAAAATATAAGATAAATATGGACGTAATAAATATTTAATAATTGTAAAATCACACTTATCAATGCAATTATACATATCACTCAAGTAATATAGGACTCTAATGGAATCCTAGATATCGATCCCACAAGGAACAATTTAGAATTATGAACTAAGATTTTAGAAAAGTAATACTTTAATCACAACAAAGAAGTTCAATTTGCTTATCTGTCACTAACAAGCAATTAAAATAAATAATACAACGACGTTCAATTTGTTTATCTGTCACTAATAGGCAATTGAAATAAATGGATAATTTTACTAACTATTAAATAACTAATGATACCTATTAGGACTTTAATCACAACAACGACGTTCAATTTGCTTATCTATCACTAATAGATACAACGACGTTCAATTTGTTTATCTGTCACTAATAGGCAATTGAAATAAATGGATAATTTTACTAACTAATAATAACTAATGTAAGGAGAGGTTTAATTGTGATATTCAATATATAAGAAAGCATCCTTCTCCTTGTCAAGAAATTATAGTGAATAGATAAACTGAATTAGTTCAATTTATATTGTGTCAAATAGGAACATACCTATTCTTTACCCTTTGGTCCATGCATAAAGAACATTGACTAATCCTATGCTTTTTTACTGAATTTACGGCTAGGCTGGGAGGATACCGGCTCTCACTTTGGAGCTCCCACGTTCTCCTCACTTAAGGGCTAACATCTACACTTCAGCACCCAAATGATAGGACCGAATTGGGGATTTTAGTCTACCACTCTAACATGTCCTATTCTATGCCCGATAATATTATTACCCTATTTATTTGAACCCAGCTTCCAAGAGCTTTGACCTCTTGGAATCTTGGATGTAATCTTCACTTTAGTTGTAAAACTCAACATATTTTAACAAATCAATTGGCGAGATTGAAAGTAAATTAAGATCGAAGTGAAAAGATCATCACAATTTCTTAAACCTTTTCATGGCTTCACCAATTCAAATCACCATTTCACAAATCTCAAGATAAGGAGAAAGACAGAGAAAACTACTCAGATCTCATGGGAAAAACACAACAAAACTCAGAATTCATATATAAAATTAAAGTCATACAAACTATAATAAGTAAATAACTTATCTCTAGTTTCTCCCCAAGAACACTCCTCGAAGTTCCTCTGAATCTCTTCCTTTCTTTACAACACACAGAAATCCTCTTTGAAGTAGCAAGGAGGAAGAAATCTCTCACTTTCCATCCACTCTTACAAACTCTCAAGGAATTCCTCACAATATTGGAACCTTTCTAACCTCTAGGAACTCTCTCTAGCACTTCCTTTTCTCCCTAGATTCTTTTTCTCCTTCTCCAGGCTCTCTAATTTTTGGCCAAATTAGTCTTTTAAAGTTGTGGATGAGCTTTCTCAAGTGTTGCCTAAGCATCCCTTCAAAATTTGGCCTTATCCAAAGCTTGAGTAGGCATAACCGTCGATCTCACCGTCGGCGGCCTCGATGGCACTGTTGGCGGGCTTTTGAAGAATTTTTTCCTGTAGCCTCGGGAAAAAACTCACCGTCAGCGGGTTTGAGGGCGCTGTCGGCGGTCTAGTTCAAATTTCCACATTTTTGTCCTTTTTGCTCCAAGTTTTCTCCTTTTTGCATTCTTTTGCTCCAATGACCCTAATTCATTGTTCCTGCCACAAAACATCAAAACTATCTTTCTTTAAAGTGCAATATCATTAAAAACAGTATAAATAGGTATGAAAATCTCAACACATTTTCCTTGGGTCAATTCACGAAAACTAGTTTGTGAATTGTTAAAAGTAAATTTTAAGTCAAAAAATACCATTTTTAACACCTCCTATCATCTTCCCTAACTCAAAGTTGCGATTTTGAGGGCTAGGGCAAGTGGAATTTGAAGATTTCTCAGTGGAATCGAGTGAGATTTGCTAGATCCAAGTTCCTTAAGGTAAGAGCTTTACTTCTGTGAAAAATATTTGGATTTTCACCTTATATTTTGAGCACATTTGGAAGATTTCAAGAATTTACTATTCATGATGAAAAGTGAAGAAATATCTATGGAAATTGCTTGGAAAGTTTAGTTAGTGCTTTTGGAAGTTTAGTTTAGTGAATTAAACTAGATTTTTAAAGTTATTTTTTGGGAATTTATCAAATTTGTAGAATGACATCAAGAATGAGTGCGAGTGAAGAGCCCATTTGATTTGAGCAAAATTTGTTAGTTCAAAAGCTCAAGATCGATATAGTGATGCTCCATAGTTAAAAAAATTGATTCAGGAGCAATGTTTCAAGAGTCCAGGTGGAGAGGTAGAAGACCTGATAATCTGCCAGTAGTGGGAACAGTTCTATTGTTTCTCTCCTGTCACAATGATTTTTGTTGTGAGGGAGTTTTATGCAAATCTCCCAAAGGCTGAATAGGGTCGAGTTATGGCTAGAGGGAAGTTGGTACCTTTTACTCCAGAGGTAATCAACCTGTTTTACCATTTACCACCGGAGACTATATGTTTTTATGTGAATTATAGTCCTAGTGATGCAGAGTTAGACGAGATTATTTCATATTTGACTATCGGGAGAGACTTTGGAAGATTACCAATGAGAGGAGAGTAAATTTCCCAACTTCAAAGTTATGTGCACCTTCAAAGTCCTGACACTATTTCATTTCTACTCGTCTGCTTCCTACCAATCATCTCAGTGAAGTGACCAGAGAGAGCTACGTTGAATTATTGTATTCAGGAGGGAATGCCCATCAACATAGGAGCTTTGATCTCTCACACTATCATCAGTTCAGCTAGTGCTGATACTACTGCAGGTATAGATTTGCTTTCTTAAAATTTTCATTATGCAAGCAGGCTAGAGTAAAGCATGATAGTTGGGAGGAAGTTCTGTTACCTCTAAAGCCCATTACAAAGGTGAATGTGAAGAATTATTCTGAGCATTCAATTTTTGGCTGGAGAGGAAAATTTTCCAGAAGTTATGAATTAGAAATGTCTACTGCATCTACCTCTGCTACATCTTCATCACGACCATCTACTTCTCAAGCTTCTACATCTAGAGGTGATACCAAGACTCAAGAAGAGTTATTGCTGAAGATGATGGATAATATCAATTTTACCGCCGATAAAGTTCAAAATTTAGAGCATTTTGCAGATCATTCTAATAGTTATAATATAAGGAAAAGTGATTATGAAGAGAAATTTCACTCATCTTTGGAAAGCCTGATTATAGGTGAACCAGCAGTGCAATTTCCTCCATATCCTGATTATGAGCCTGCAGAAAAATGATACAGCGGTGATTCTAAGGATGAAGAGTAGAGCTAAGAGATTCATTTTATGATTGTAATATGATGTGAACTATGTGGTATGAGCCTGCTACATTTGCATTTGTGTGTTTTTTCGGGACTATGTTTTATTTTTTTTTTGAATTTTTATGTTCTGTTGTTGTTGTGATTATTGTGTTAGATAGTATTTTTTTTTTAAATTTTAGGGTAGTAGCTATTATTTTGTGTTTAGTACTGTAATTTTAGTTAGTTTAGAACTGAACTTAATTTCATATCTGTTATAAAGTAGAAAATCTTGCTAGCTTAGATCTTAAACTTGAAATTCAAAAACTGTTGCTCTATATTTTTCTTTTATCATGTTAGTGTGTTGTTTTCTTTTATACCCACTATTTAGAAGTCTATTTGAATCTCTACATGTTAAACTAAAATGAAAATATATAAAATTTGATCAAAAAATAATTTTGCTCTTGTCTTTAGTTTTATACTTGTATAATTAGGATGTTAAAATTCCTGTTAGCATGTTATTTTTAAATTTTCATTCATGCTTACATATATCTAATGCTAAACTATTTAATCTGTTAAAAATTTAAGTTTGAGGGGATGAAAAATATTTTCAAAACTGGAATTTTATTTGTTCTCAAATGTTCTACAAGTGAATATGATTTTAAAAGAAAAATAGATTATGTATATGAGGTTATATTAGGGAAGTAAAATTTGATTTTATAAATAAGTAAGAAAATTTAGTTAAAATTTTAAGTAATGAAGAAAAACTTTAAGTTAACAATTTTTAGTATTGAAAATGATTAATATAAGTGACTATCTTTAGTAAGAAAAATTGTATTCTTAAAAAATTTAGATAATTTAGACTTTTATTCTTAATACTTAAATTTTTTTTATTAAAATGATTTTCAAAACTATTATTACATCTATAAGTAAAAGTATTATATCAAAACTTTACTTTAGGAAGGGAGAAGTGGAATTCAAAATCATTAAAGACCTGTCCAGATATAGTAATCCTTGCCTGAAAAAGAAAAAGAAAGAGATAGAGATAAAGAAAAATAAAAAGAAGAAGAAAAAGAAAAAAAAAGAAAAATAAAAGAAAAAAAAAGAAATGTAAGGGAGGAGAAGCTTGAGGATTTGTGCCTAATCAAAAATTGGTTCTACATTTGATCTTTTTAAAATATAAGACTTGTATAAAATCTTAAGCTTATAAATATAATATAGTAAGTAAAATTATTTTTAATAAAAATTTTTTGGTAGAGAAAATAAAATAACTAAAATCTAAATTTAGAGAACTTACAATAATTCTGAATTAGATAGGAGCTGATATTTTCATAGTTCTTAACATTAAAAATTTTCAAACTTTAAGTTGGTCTCATTTAATAATTATTTTTTCTAAATTGGACAACTATATTTCTAAATCTAAATTTTAGTAACTCCTAAAGAAACTCATATACATATCATACATGTTGAGTTTTTAAAGATTGAAGTGTCACTTGAGGACAAGTAACATTTTAAGCTTGGGGGATTTTGATACACCTAAAATATATAGTGTTTTTATAAACATCTTTAAACCTATTTTTGAGATATTGCGCTTTCATGGAAGGTCTTTTTGTGTTTTTCTTGCAGATACAACTAAAAATGGAAAAATGCTTAAAGGAGTGAAAAAGGATCAAATTTGGAGCAAAATAGTGAAAAATTGTACAA
This sequence comes from Phalaenopsis hybrid cultivar, assembly GCA_002079205.1. Classification (NCBI taxonomy): domain Eukaryota; kingdom Viridiplantae; phylum Streptophyta; class Magnoliopsida; order Asparagales; family Orchidaceae; genus Phalaenopsis; species Phalaenopsis hybrid cultivar. The sequence goes on along the minus strand of JXCR01135463.1, from coordinate 9,259 downwards.
AAGAGTTTTGGTGCCTAAGCGCCAGATCCGATGCTTAAGCACCAGTTAAATAGAGAAGGTCGCGCCTAAGCACTGAGACCCCACACTTAAGCGCCAGTGGCAGTTATTAGATGATTAAAATCAATGATCAAGCATTTTGAAGAGGTTTTTGAGGCACCCATTGGCTTAATAGGTGTTTGTAACCAGCATGGACAAAAATTATCATGAAAGGATGCGTCGCTTGGGAAAATACATTGAATCAAGAAACATTTTGAAGAGATCCCAATGCACCACTTGGAAAATTATAAACAAAAGAAAAGAGGACTTAGAAAAAAGTCTTGAAAATATTGGCAAGTTTTGAAAATTCTTTTCTAGGGAGTTAGTTTGGAGAGATTTTCAAGAACAACTTTTTATTTACTTTATCCTTTTTGTTATTTTATTTTGAGTGATTGTAAAAAAGAAGTTCAAAGGAACTTCAAGAGTTTGGTGGAGGACTTGAGATAAGTTTTTATTTTTTTGTTTTAGACTACTTTTGGTTTTAATTGAGACTTATTATTGGTTTAACAAAGTTTGGCGGAGGACTTGAGTTAAGTTTTTATCTTTCTTTTTTGAGACTACTTTTGGTTTTAAATGAGACTTTTTGTTGTTTGACAATGATTTTTAGTGTAGTTTTGTTTTCTCCATGAATTCTGAGTAGTTTTCTTTATCTTTCTTCTTAAAATGAGAAGGTTTTGTTTTCTCCATGGATTCTGAGTAGTTTTCTTTATCTTTCTTCTTAAAATGATAAGTTATTAAGTTTTGGATGGAAGTTGTGGATAATATTGATATTTAATGTTGGAAGAAGTGNTACTTCATATACTTCTTGATTTGGCAAATCCAGATGTTAAAATTTGTTGTAAGAACATGTAAGAACCGAGCTAGTTTTGTCTCAGTCAACAATTGGAAAGAATCACATGAGGTTGTATGAATGAGAATGTAGTTCATATGATTGAGTGCAAATAAATAGGAAAATATTCTTTGAAGGGTGTAGAGTTAGAGGACTTTAAGTGACAGGTTAAAGCCCCCAACTTGGTTTATTGTTTTAGGTTCTGATACAAGATATTAGCCCCCAGGTGGAGGGAATCGAGGAAACTGTACAGTGAGAGCTAGTCTCTTCTCTGCCTAGTCGGTCTTCAGAACTATTCAAACTTCAAATTAGCCAATGTTCTTTATAGCATCTCTAGTAAAGGTAAAGAGTATTATTGCTCATATTTGGCACAACACAATATGCATACTTCCACCATAGAATTCCTATAGTTATTACTGATTCGTGATAAGGAGAAAGATATTTTCATATTTAGTGTTTTTCTTCTACAAAAATAAGATATTTTCATATTTAGTGTTGTTCTTCTACAAAAACTCAAGTTATCTTTTTAAGTTTGTACATTTATTTAGCAAAATATTAAAATTACCAAAAATAATTAAACTTTCTTTACTGCAAAAATGTCTTTAGTTTAAATAATTATCTTTTTAAAAATAGAAAGTTTTTTAAAAAGTGCATATTGCATATTTTCCCTGTGGGTTCGGTATTCAAATCTTAATCAAATAGTCTTATATTACTTGATAACAATACGTATACTTGCATAGTATCCTAATATATATAAATTAAAAGTTAAATTCTTATTTTTCTTCAAGATCAAGTTTTTGGTTTTGTTGAAAAATAAGAAAATATAAGTGAAAAATATAATCAAATTTATTGTTATATTATTGCATATAAGCAGTTTTGGGATCAGGCGGTGGCTAGGTTTTGCTCTAGCAGTCATAGAGTTCCTTTTGGCTGCTTGTTTGGGTGAGCTCTTTCATGTTTTTCTTTATTTTGTTCTTCTTCTCTTTGGTTGCTCTAGAAGTGATGCCTTTGGATAAAAGCTTCACTGCCGCTGTTGCTGGTGGAGGAGCTTCTGATGAAAATTTGAATTTTGGTGGCGATTACAACTTTATTAAGCATATTGCAAAAAAGAGTGGGAAATTTGCTCTATTCCTAACTGATGTTGAAACTAATATTCTTGCTTCTTCTTATCTCCTTGCGCTAGTAGGCAAGTTCCAAATAGACATCCTAAACTTGAGATTATTAGAAAAAAATTTGAACTTATGAAACTCAAAGGTTCTTGGAAGATTGGTCTTTTGGATGGTAGGCATATTTTGATACAACTTTTGAATGATAAAGACTACAAATGTACTTTTTCCTGGAGAATGATTAGTTCCATGAAAATTTTAAAATGGACTGTGGCCTTTGATCTAAAGGTAGAACCTCTTATAATCCCTATTTGGATCCACTTCCCTGATCTAAAACTTCATTTGTTTAATCATTAAATTTTTTTCTCCCTCGCTGCTACCTATGGTAAGCCACTGCAAATGGATACTCCCAATTTCACTCTCACTAGACCTTCTAAAGCCAGGGTTTTAGTTGAACACGACATCACTCAACCATTCTGTGTTGAGATCTAGATAGGCTCTTCACATCAAGGTTACTGGAAATCTTTTGAAATCGAGCGCCATCCACATTATTGTCCTCACTACCAAATGTTTAGACATTCATCATCTTNAGAATCACATGAGGTTGTATGAATGAGAATTTAGTTCATATGATTGAGTGCAAATAAATAGGGAAATATTCACTGATGGGTGTAGAGTTAAAGGACTTTAAAGTGACAGGTTAAAACACCAAACTTGGTTTATTGTTTTAGGTTCTAACATGAGAATGTTAGCCCTCAAGTGGTGGGAATCAAGAAAACTCTATAGTGAGAGCTAGTATCTTCTCTGCCTAGCCAGTCCTTAGAAATAACTTTAAATTAGCCAATGTTCTTTATAGCAACTCTAGTAAGGGTAAAGAATATTATTGCTCTAAATTAACCAATGTTCTTTATAGCATCTCTAGTAAGGGTAAAGAATATTATTGCTCCTATTTCACACAACACAGTTTGCATACTTCCAAGACAGAATTCCTATAATTATTATTGATTCAAGATAAGAAGAAAGATATTTTCAAATTAAGTACTTTTCTTCTACAAAAACTTTAACTATCTTTTTACTGTTTCGTTAAAATATCAAAAATACCAAAAAAATTTAAATTTTAAATTCCTGAAAATTTTTTTTTAGTTTAAGTAATTATATTTTTAAAAATAGAAAAAACTTTGTAAAAAGTGCATATTGGACAATCTTCCCTGTGGGTTCAATATTGAGGTCTTAATCAAAAAGTCCTATATTACTTGATAACGATACATATACTTGCATAATATCCCAATATATATATATATATATATATATATATAAATATTAAAAAGTTAAATTCTTATTTTTCTTCATAATAAAGTTTTTGGTTTTATTGCATAAAAAGGAAATATAAGTGAAAAATACTATCAGAACTATTGTTATATTGTGCATAAGCATTAAGTATCCAGGGATCAAGTTTTTGGCGCCGTTGTCGAGGATTAAAATCTTCAAGTAGTGGTGTCAACTTCATAAATCCTTGCATATACAAAATATTGGGATCACTGGGTATTTCATAGATTTTGATATATTAAATGTAACTTCTTCATCATTGAATCTCATGGTTAACTCACCTTTTTGAACTTCTATCATAGCTCTTCCAGTTGTAAGAAAAGGTCTCCCTAAAATGATTGAAATTTCTTTATCTTAATCCATATCTAACACAATGAGGTCCACAAAAAAGATAAATTTATTAACCTTTACAAATACATCTTCTACAACACCTTTAGCATAGGTGATCGAACGATCAGCTAACTGAAGGGTTACAATAGTATGGAAAATCTCTCATAAGCCTAACCTTCTGAAAATAGATAGAGACACAAGAATAATACTGACTCCCAAATCACATAAAGCATTTCCCAAAAATCTCTCGCCTATAACAGAAAAAATGGTAAATCTACCTGAATCTTTGAATTTTTCAAGAAGCTTTTTCTGAATTATATCTCTACTCTCTTCAGTAAGAGCAACAGTCTCATAATCTATAAACTTCATTTTTCTATTAAGCATATCCTTCATAAACTTTACATAGCTAAGCATTTGTTTCAAGGCTTCAACAAATGAAATGTTTATGGTTAGTTTCTTAAATATTTCCAAGAATTTGGTTTTTTTTATTGTAATTTTCATTGGTTTAATAGGATATTTTGAATCACAAGGAATATCTTCCTTAGACTTTTCAATTTCCACCCCTTCTTTCTTAACTTCAATCTCTTTTTGAACTTTTGTCTCCACTTCTCTTCTACTTCTTAGTTGTTTAGCTTTAATTTGCTCCTTTTTTTTGGTCTTTAAGATTAATCTCAACATTACTAGGAAGAGTTCCTTGAGGCCTATTGTTAAATATAGTAGTAATATGTCCTAATTGATTCTGAATGTTCTAATTGCCTCTCATTGGCTTTGTAATTGATTACTCATTTGTAATACCAATTCTTCCATAAACAATTTATTCTCCTTAAATTGTGAATTGCTGTTAAAGTCACGAGGATAATAAGTTCTATAGTTAGTATTTCTTTGTTTATTTACATTTCCCAAAGGGTTTGCTTGATTGTTCCCCCATTGCAGATTTACACTATTAGAGTTATTATTATTCCAACTTAAATTAGAGTGATATTTCCAACCAGGATTGTAATAATTAGAATAATGATTATTATGTCAATTATTTATTGCATTCAAAGTCTCATATGATGATTGAGAATATGTCACTTGTCCGAATGAATTTTCTTCAACCATAGGAGGTGTTTAGGATAAATTCATTCCAAATTGATCCAACTTGTTTAATATTGCAACAATATGGGAAGCCAAAATAAAAATTGCATGAGAGTCATGAACACTAGCTACTCTTTTTGGATTTACCATTTTGGAGGACCATTGAAAATTTTTAGTAGCCATCTCTTCAATTAATGATTATGCTTCATCAAAATGTTTTGACAATAATGATCCACCAGTAGCAGCGTCAATAATAGAACTAACAGATCCCACTAATTGATTATAAAATATTTGAATTATTAACCAATCTGGTAATGAATGTTGTGGACACTTCCTAAGGAGATATTTAAATAATTCCCAAGCTTTATATATTGATTCCCCTTCAAAATGACAAAAAGAAGTAATATCATTTCTAAGCTTAATAATTTTTAATGGTGGGAAATATTTTGCCAAACATTTCAAAGAAAATTCTCCCCAAGTTATAATTGATCCAGGTGCTATAGAATATAACTACATCTTAGCTTTGTCACTTAATGAAAAAGGAAAAAGTCTAAGTCGGACGGTGTCATTCGACACTTCTTCATATTTAAATGCAACACAAAATTGCAGAAAATTAGCAGGATGTAAATTAGGATCTTCAGATGATGTTCCTCCAAACTGATTATTTTGTACCATTTGGATAATAACATGTTTATACTCAAATGAATTAGCAACTATAGCAGGAGTTTGTATAGTCAAGTGAATTTAATTTACTATAATTAACATAGTCTTTAAAGGTCTTCGTTGATGTTCATTTTCAATACATTGATTATTTAAGTTCTTTGCCATTTTGTTTAGTTCTTCTTTTTCAAAATTTTCTTATAGTTCATTCTAAGTCCGAATCGTAAAGTACTAATCCTTTGGATCCTAATCTTCTCATACACAAANTAAAAGAACTAAATTCTAAATTTGGAAAATCTACAATACATTTCTAAATTAGATAGAAACTCATATTTTTTTATCTTTCTTAATCTTAAAAATTTCTAAACTTTAAGTTGGTCTCATTTACTGAATATTTTTTTCTAAATTAGACTGCTATATTTCTAAATCTAAATTTTAGTAACTCCTAAAGAAACTCATATGCATATCAACATATGTAGTTCTTAAAGATTGAAGGGTCACTTGAGGACAAGTAACATTTTAAGTTTGGGGGATTTTGATACACCTAAAATATATAATGTCTTTAGACTCATTTTTATACCTATTTTTTAGATATTACGCTTTCATGGAATGTATTTTTGTGTTTTTCTTGAAGATATAGGTAAAAAAAGGGTAAAATATGCTTAAATGGGTGAAAAAGGATCAAATTTGGAGCAAAAATGTGACAAATGTGCAAATGAGTTTTGGCGCCTAAGCGCCAGATCCGGCACTTACGCGCCAGGTAAACAGAGAAGGCCGCCCCTAAGCGCTAGAGGTCCTGCGCTTAAGCGCCTGTGGCAGTTATTGGATGATTAAATTTGGTTTTTGTGAATTTTGAAGAGGTTTTTGAGGCACCCATTGGCTTATTAGGTGGTTATAACCACCATGGACGAAAATTATTGTGAAAGAATGCATCTCTTGGATAAATACATCGAATCTAGACATATTTTGAAGAGTTTCTAAGGCACCTCTTGGAAAATTATAAAAGAAAGAAGAGAGGACTTTGAAAAGAGTCCTGATAGTATTGGAAAGTTTTGAAAGTTCTCATTTGGGGAGTTAGTTTATAGAGATTTTCAGGCATCACTTTTACTTTTATTTTATCCTTTTTGTTATTTTATTTTGAGTGATTGTAAAAAGAAGAGATTCAAAGGAACTTCAAGAGTTTGATGGAGAACTTGAGATAAGTTTTTATCTTTTTGTTTTGAGAATTCTTTGGTTTTAATTGAGACTTATTGTTGGTTTGACAAAGATTTCTACTTTTAAACTAAAGTGTGTTTTTATTTTCTCCATGGATTCTAAGTAGTTTTCTAATGCAACTTTTTTATATGCTTAATTTTATATATTCTTTATAGTCACAATGATATAAACTCAAGTATACATATCGCTCAAGTAATATAGGACTTTCTGATTAAGCCTAGAATATCGATCCCACGATGAAGCAAGGAAAGATGTCCTTAGTCAAATTCCAGTTTACTACTATTAGTCCTTAGTTTGGAATGTTGATTAAAATGGTGTTTTATCTAGCAACTACTCCTAAATGTGAATTTTAAATATAAGGATAGTAACTATTCCTAAATGTCAATATTAAATTCTAAAGATAACCCTTTCTGGATCAATTGGTTTGGAGAATCTTAAGATTTTCAAAACTACTATTCTTTTGTAGTGAGTTGGATAATATAAAGGAATGTGATACATTAAATATTTTATGTGCCAATAGGAGCAATTATAATTTTCTACCCTGATTCAGTGCATAGAAAATCATTGGCTAATCTCAGGTTTAGTCCCTAAATCCGTGGCTAGGCTAGAAGGATATTGGTTCCCACTCCAGAGCTCCCCCTGAATGATAACTCTTGCTTTAGTTCTTTAAACACTAAGACCAAATTGGGGATTTTTAAAATCTCCAATTCTACTTCCATCAAAGTATATTTCCCTTTTTATTTGCATCCAACCCCCACGAACTTCACCATCCATGGAATTTGAATTTGGTTCCACTTTGTTGAGAATTAAATCGCCCTCAGCAATTACAACAAATTTTAACACTACAACAGGCCTTTATTGTAATGTAAATGAAGTACAAGTTAAAACCATCACATTTATAATTAAAACTTCTTCATGCATACATCCCAAAATCCAAAACATGAATCTTACTCATTGTAAAAGAAAAGTAAAAAGAAAATAATGACATAATTCTCTCATGCTACTATTTCCCAAGAAGAAGAAATAGTAAGAGAAACACATCACAAAGCACGAAGAAAACACAATGAAAAACTTCATTACATCAAAGCAAATCCACTAGATAAGTATTTACAAAATCATAAGGTAATGAAGAACACAATACTTAGTTTTTTTTCCCTTTGAAAGATAGATGAAAATCTCTCCCACAAAGTATCCCGCTGATCCATGAAATACTATAACATTCCTTACAAATTCTCTCAAAATCCCCTCACCAATCTCTCCAAAAAGGTAGAAATCTACATTTCCACTTCTATTCTAAGATCATNACTTATAAATATAATAATAGCTTTAAAAATTATTTTTAATAAAAGAAATTTAAGTATTAAAAATAAGAGTTTAAATTTCTAAAATTTTCAAAAATACAATATTTCTTACTAATGATAGTTGCTTATATTAATCATTTTCTACACTAAAAACTTTTAACTTAAAGTTTTTCTTCATTACTCAAAATTTCAACAAAATTCTCTTACTCATTTCTAAAATCAAATTTTACTTCCCTAATATAAATTCATATACATGATCACTTTTTCTTTTAAAATCAAATTCACTTGTAGTTCATTTGATAACAAATAAAATTAAAGTTCTGAAAATATTTTTCATCCACCCCAAACTTAAAATTTTAACAGAATAAACAGTTAAGCATCAAATATATATAAGCAGAATTGAAAATTAAAATAACTGCTAACAGAAATTTTTATACCCTAATGATACAAGTATAAAACTAAAAATAAGAGTAAAGTTAATTTTGATCAAATTTTCTAATATTTCCATTTCAATTCAACATGTAGAGATTCAATAGACTTGTAAATAGTGGGTGTAAACATGAAAGCAAACTAACACACTAACTTGACTTCACAATCTCAACATAAAAATAAACTCACAAACATGATAAAAGAAAAATACAGGGTATCAGTTTTTGAAATTTAATATTTAAGACCTAAGTGAGCAAGATTTTCATCTTTCAAAATACATAGAATTAAGTAAAGTTCTAAACTAACTAAATCACAAAACTCACAACAATTACTACCCTAGAATTTTAAAATAAATTACTAACTAACATAAACATCACAATAACAATAAAATACAAAAGTTCAAAACACAATACATAGTACACATCATCACAAAGATGCAAATGTAGCAGTACCACACCACATAGTCCACAACATAAAAAATAAACAACACATCACAAATCTCAAGTCCAAAGCACATAGTCTAAATATTACAAACATAAAAATCTCTCAATTCTACTCCTCATCTTCTAAATAATTGCTATACCACTTTTCTGCAAGCTCATAATCAGGATATAGAGGATATGGAGGATATTGCACTCCTGGGTCACCCTTAATTGGGTTCTCCAGAGATGAGTGAAATTTCTCTTCATAATCACTCTTTCTCCTACTATACCTATCAGTATGCTCTGCAAAACACTCTAAATTTTGAACTTTATCAGTGGTAAAACTAATATGATCCATTGTCCTCTACAATAATTGATCTTGGGTATCAGTAGACTCACCTCTAGATGTAGAAGCACGTGAGGTAGATGGTCTAGATGTAGAAACAACAGACGTCTCCATTCCATAACTCTTAGAAAATCCTCCTCTCCAGCAAAAAATAGAATGCTCAGAATAAGTCTTCACATTCA
>JXCR01135461.1:165392-196275 GCA_002079205.1 Phalaenopsis hybrid cultivar | reverse complement strand
ATCCAGGGATCAAGTTTTTGGCGCCGTTGCCGAGGAAGAAAAATAAATAAATTTATATTTTTAGAAAGTATTATTTAAAATTTAAATATTATATCTTATTTTGTATGTTTTATTTTATTTTATTTTAGTGTATGCCTAGTTCAGGTTCTGAAGGACTAGTGCCCTAGGATTTTGAATTAGAAAGAACTATTAGAAAAATTGGAAAAACCAAAACAAATTAAAAATCTTGAAAAATCCAAAAAATTACAGAAATGACAAACCAAAATAATCAAAATGTTGAAATTCTTCAAGAGTTTAGACCTTTAAGGGATTATGCCAACCCTACTGTAGATGAACTTTATTGTAGTATTCAAAAACCTATTGTAGTGGCTAATTCATTTGAGCTTAAACTTGATATTATCCAAATGGTATCAAAAAATCAGTTTGGGGGATTACTGTCGGTAGTATTTTGGTTGATGAGTTGCCTGTAAGAAGTTGTCAATCACCAGAATAAAAATCACGTCGCCCGCTTCGAAAGGACATTTTAATTTACATATAGATTTAGGTTTAGATAAATATAAAATCAAACTGACCTCATATTTTTTATAATTTAAATGAAAGAGCGTTGTACCTTAAACTCTGTATCTATCTCAAAGGATAAACACAAAACTTTAGGATGAGGCTTAATCAAATAAACTGAGAAATATATGACGTCCTTTGGTCTGCAAAACTGTTTTATTTGCCGATAATTTCCCCTATTTAATATGAAGAATTAAATAGGGTTTATATTAAGCTAGGTTTGAGAAAAGCTTCCTATAAGGGCAAACCCCTATAGTTAATTACATCTTAAATAACCGAAGTCATCTAAAAAAATTCTCAATAAAAATCAAGAAATATTATCTTCAATGAATTCAAAGGAAAGGACTTTTCAATGAAATCGAACAAAGAGGTGTGAAAGAGGAATGGTTCAAATTTGGGACATTTATTATAGAATCCGGAGGGAGAACTAGGGGATGACATAGATCCGGAGGAGAACCTAGGTGCCTTCCCAGTATATCCTATTGTTTGGCTTCAGTTTTGAGGAGAAAAAATTAAGTGTTTCATCCTGAATTTTATTAATTTATGGCTTACATTTATGTGGAACAATCACAAAAGTAGCCTGGAAGATGTGAGGGTTTAGATCATGACGAACGATAACCTCAGAATCCTAAGACGAGTTAGGGATTATATTGTACAGCAAAACTATACAAAGGCCTAAAGATGAGGTGAGGATTTATGTTGCATAAGCAGAAAACCTCAAAATCTTATGGTTTGGTTGTTTAATTCTAAGGAAGGAAGTTGGTTTAGCTGGTGAAGTCTTGTTTTACTATTGAAGATGGTTGTGCTGCCCACCATGCTAGCTCCAAGCTTCTTGCCATGATGAGTTTGAGTTTTCTAGGGTGTCAAGTTATGATGTCAAATCAGGTGGCCTTATGGTTGTAGTTCTTTAAATTTTCATGGGGAATGTTAAAGTTGATTAGAGTGAAACCGGTTAGGATCTCACAGTTCCCTCATTCCGGCACCACTATTTCTTATTGGATTCACTTAGTCCAAATGAATTTACTAAACTCAACTTAATGAGTTCCATAATTTCATTTAGACCGTGGGAAGCCTCGTTAGCAACCATAGGTTACTTCCTCCAAGGGGTTCCCGATCATCCGATAGAGATGTCTTAATTTAGTTGAAATTGTGGTTTTTATGGGTTTGTATTAAATTTTGAGTTGTTTTATATTTTGAATGTTGTGGCGGTGAATTTTATCTTGGTTTATTTTAACTTTAGTTTTAGTTTTGGTTTTGTGGCTATCGTGATAGTTTTAGTTTTCATGCAGGGTGACATTGTTGTTTAGCATGCAGGTTTGCAAGTATAAAAAGTACAAGAAAGACAGCACTGTAAACTATAAAAGCGTACCTGGTGAATCTTCTCGTTCCACCACCTGAAACTAAAAATGCATGTCAAGGCATTTTATATGAAGCAGGAAAGTAAATTTTTGGCGACCTGCCTAACCTTAGGTCATATCTTGGTGGGTCCCTATTAGTTTGATTAAGGATGATTTTGTTAAGCAAAGCACATTAAGTTTAGTAGACCTCTGAGATATCCAACAAGTTAGGAGAAAGAAGCAGGTCCATGCTTCCCTCTCACTACCTAGTGAAAGGCCTTGAGCTCATTTAAACTTATTGTGTTGCTTAATAATTCACCCTATGAACACCCTAATGCTTAATGAACATTGATGTCCTAATTATCCCTAAGAGTAGGGTAATTATCATTTGTAATTAATTTGAAAGTTATGTGGGTGAAGACCCTTAAAGGGGGCAAGGCTAGTGTTGTTGGAACACTTAGCCAAATTTTGGTCCTAATTGAGCTTGTGGTGTTTTAAAGATCTTAAATTTTAGCTATGTTTGCTTTTCTAACCCACATTTAATCAGTCTTGATTCAACTTAGGTCACTACTAAGCCCTTAAGACCTAGGTGAGTGTCTTAATTAATTTTGAAAAGGTTAAATTTTAGGTGATCATGATTCATTAGTTGAATTTCATTTGAACATCAAATAGGGGTATTAAATTGATTAAGTCTTGACTTCAAAAGTCATACCCCTAAGTCCTAGGCTCATTTAATATTAATAAACCTTCCAAATTTTAATAATTAAAAATTTATTAATTTATCCTTTTAATTAGGAAAGTGAGGTTGGTTTCTACCAATTAATCCCTTTTTAAATTCAATCATCCAAACAAGCTGATTAAGATCAGAGGTTGCCCATTTCCCTCCTTGAATTAATCTTAAATGTTAATTAAGGCCAAATTCCTAAATTACACTTTTGCCAATAAGGCTCTAAAACTTCATTATTTGTCAAATTCAAGTCAAATGACTTTAAAATTTGATCCTACCCTCATTCATGGGTCAATTAAGACATCAGAGGAGAAAATGTGATTTTTTTTAAATTTAATTTAATTTATATAATTATTTTCATGCAAAAAATGAAATTTTTCAAAGAAAATTTGCTAACTTGACCAAGGTGAAGCCTAATAAATTTAAATTTTTACTGGAGGTAGACCTTGACAAAGGAGCCTTTTGGACAAAATTTCATGATTTTTTGAATTTTATTTGAATTATTAGAATTATTTTAAGTTATGGGGTAATTATTAAATATAAATATTTTAAATGGGAAAATTAAGTTTTGTATTTTTGAAAAATCTCCTTAAGGTCAGAGAACCTAAAGAAGAAAATTTTATATTTGTTTGGTTTTTCTTTAGTTTATTGGAATTATTTTAGTGGAAATCCATTTTTTAGCCTTTAAAAATTATTTTTAAGCTTCAAAATATAATATCTTTATTTAGAAAATCAGGAAAAATATGCCAATTGTTTCTAATTGCTTAAAAAATAATTTAGAACATTTTTATAAACTTTATTATTTTTGTGATTTTTATGAATTTTTTAATTATTTTAAATATTTAAAAATAGGCTAAAAATGAAGTTTTTACTTTAAATACTATCTTATTTTTATAAAATTCTCATGGTCATAGAGAACTCAAAAAACAAGTTTTCATAATTTTTTGAGTTATATTTTGATCATTAAAAATCATTTTAGTGTCAAAAAGAATATTTAACTTGGAAAATCAATTTAGGCCACTCAAAATGCTTTGAAATTTTTATGGAGAGTTCTCTGTATTTTATATAACAGTGGAGATTAAAAATCAAGTTATTTTGATGTTTGTGTTTTCCAAAATTAATTATCTTAGTGTTTTAGGGTTTAGGCAAGTTAGGCTTATTATAAATGACTTTGCTCATGAAAAATTTTCCTAAAGGTTCTCTAGTCATCATAAACCTTCCAAAATTTTCTTGGATTTTTCAAAGCAACATGCTAATTATTATGATTAGTTTAAGCAAATAATATACATAAACTTGAAAAATATGGATCTCTATCTAGAGGTCTCCTCCGACTTTGAAACAATCAACGAATATTCCTCATGACAAAGGCTACAACATGCTAAAATCTTAAGCCATGGTGAAGTGTCTATATGCATGGAGAATCAAAAGACTCAAAATAGTATTTAATTAATTAAAAATAAAATATGCATCAAATGTACTTCAAAATAATTCCACATTGTTCTCCTCTATTTACTGAGCAAGAAGGTATTTTTTTTTATGATTTTTCTACACGAAGATATGGAGTTTTGAAGTTTCAGGGAATTAAATAAATCCTAAAATATTTTATTTTCCCAGTTATCCACGCGTCCTCTTCCGGTTTGACGGCGTGTTCATGAACCAAAGTGTTGTCCAACTGCATCAGAGTCATTTATTCAATACACGTGTGATCTGACTGTCCCTGGTCTTCATCCCCATCTGGCAAAAACCCGTAAACATAGGTTTTATAACCCGAACTTCTTCCTCAATTCTTAATGAAATTTCATGGAATTTGTTTCTAAATGTTCATCTAACATAGAGGAACAAATCATATGGTTGATCAATCATGAATTATAAGTTTGCTTCACAATGTCCTAAATCGAGCTTGAATTTAGGGGAAAATAGTTCATACCTTTGTCCAAGAGGTTCAGCCTCAATTGGATGCTTGTGGAAGGTTCAGTGGAGTCCGGCGAGCCTTCTAGATGCACTAATTTGAGCTTAGCTTGGGTCTGGTTCAGATTCCTTCAATTGGTGGTGCGGCTCTGGTCTAGAGCTAGGTTAGAGTGACTGTGGGATGGGAGTTTTAAGGGGGAACTTCCTCTTTTATTTTAGGGAAGCTCAGGGAACAATTAATTTTGAGTTTGATCAAGTTTCAGAAAATGCCATGTTTTTGGGTTTGAAAATGAACTCACAAAGGGGAAATTAGGGCTGGAAGTTAGTGGAGATGAGGTTAGGAATGCTAGGGGAAGGCTTGGGAGCAATTTTGGGGACTTCCTTTGAGAGAAAATTTTAGCACCCTCCTTAGCCGTGGGGGATGGCTGTTTAAATAATTATGGCCATGGCCACTCTCAGGGCAAGCTAGGGGTTGGGATTAACTGCCTTGATGAGGAGATGAAGATCCCAAGTGACCAATGGCAGTGGAACACATCAATAAGACTTAATTTAATTTTAAACCAATTTGGGTGCTCTAGGCATGGTGTTTTCCGGCCACTAGGTCGGCTGGCCATGGCAGGGGGAGGTGGCTAGATGTCTAGGGACCTCACATGAATATGTCACAGCAATTTAATGCACTAAGGTTTAGTTTTGGCAAAAAAGAATCTTAAGCTTAAGAAATTATGGCATTAAATCCCCTGATTTAAGGGACCATTGGTCCATGGCTTAGCTTAGGTGGTTAGGTGAGTTTTGGCTTAGTATTAGAGCCCAACTAATGGCTTGGAGTCATTAATTTGATGGCTTTGGGGTGGTTAGGCTACATTTAGTGCATGGGTCCAAGTGGGTGCAAATGATCAAAACTTGGGTTTGGGTTAGGCTAGCCATATTCTTGAGACCAACTGATTGATGCAATTGATGTAGATGATTGTAATGAACATTTTTGGTGAAGGATTGAAAGGATTTTGAGTTGAATTGAAGGGTCAATTTGAAGGAATTTGAAAATTGGTCATTTTGGGCATGTTGGGCTAACCTTGGGTCTAAATTGGGCTAGCCTAGGGCTAAGTCCAAATTTATTATTGATAATGGTCAATAGGAATGCCATGAAGAGTTTTCAACATGAATTGGGTGCCAATTTTGGGATTAAGGCAATCAATTTGGTGAAATTTGGGGACATAGCCAATTTGATGCAATTTGCAGATTTTGGACTTAAGTTGAAATTAAATGAAATTAAGACTTCACCAAGGCCGATTGATGGTCAATTTTGATGTTTAGTAATGTTATAAAAAGATTTCAACATAAACCATGGCCAATTGAGGGGGCTATGGATTCAATTTGGTGAGATTAGGTCATGGGTCCAAAATTGGGGGTTTGGCGTAAATCAAAATTGGGCTCAAAGAATGGGCCAATTGAGCTTGGATTTGATTTATTTTGGTCACATTGAAGGAGAATTTGAGTTTGGGATTGAAAATTGGGGAGATTGGGATCAAATTGATGGAAATTTGAGTTGAATTTGGGGAAATTTGAGCTTTTAAAGGCAAATTTGGGGGTCTTGGTTAAAGATGGTCAAATTGGCCAAATTGGGTCATGTGTTAGTTGAGAAAAATGACATTGGAAATATTGGAATATTTTGGGAATTTTTTAGAATTTTTGAAATTTTGGTTCCATGAGGGGTATTTTGGTAATTTGGCAATTTTTGGTGATTTTGGGTAATTTGGGTGTTTTCAAAAGGTTTGAAATGATTTTTTAGCATGTTTTGGTATTTTGGATAAATTTGGGAATTTTGACCAAATTTTGGGTTTTAAGGGTACTTAGGTAATTTGGGGGAGTTTAGTTGCAAAAGGTCAGGCTGAGTATTTTGGGTAAAATTGGGAAACTAACCACCAAAAGTAAGCTATGGACCCATTTGGGTCCCCTATGTATTGGCCTTAACTAAACCCTAGCCTAGAGCTAGTAGGTTTAAGGGACCATCTACATGAGTTTCCCAAAGGCTCAAGGGACCAAAGCCAGGAAATTCTGGGTTTAGGGTAGTGAGTGATTGTGAGTAAAGTGAGTGCCTTAGCTCTAGACCAACACACAAGGTCAATCCTAAGGTCAAATAATCCTATAGGAACTCTCCTTGAGCTCCCTCATAGTGACCCCACCTACTAAGTGCTGGAGGTTAGGACCAATAAGTGGAACTTGAAGTTGAGTAAAGAAGAGTTTAGAATTTCTAATTATGAGGGTGCCTTTCTAGTTCTCTAAGAATAATCAATAGAAAAGTCCTATGGCTAGACCCTAGGCTACTAAAGAGAAAGACTAGACCTTAACCAAAAGTGAGGTCAACAATCACCAACTGAAGATCCAAATTTACATCTTACCAATTTTCTAGAATTTTGTGCTACATTTAAATACGATGGTGTTTCAGATGATGCCATAAGACTTAGGATATTTCCTTTCTCACTGAGGGATAAAGCTAAGATGTGGTTGAATTTGTTAACATCTAGATCTATCAGAACTTGGGGTGATTTAGCACAAAAATTCCTTGCTAAATATTTTCCACCAACCTATCAGAACTTGGGGTGATTTAGCACAAAAATTTCTTGCTAAATATTTTCCACCATCAAAAGCTATCAGAACTTGGGGTGATTTAGCACAAAAATTCCTTGCTAAATATTTTCCACCATAAAAAACTGTAAAGTTTAGAAATGATATTACATCTTTTAATCAGTTTGTAGGGATCTATTTATGAAGCATGGGAACGATTTAAATAACTCTTAAGAAAGTATCCACACCATGTTATACCAGATTGGTTAATAATTTAAACCTTTTATAATAGATTAATTAGTTCTCTTGGATCTATTATCGATGCTGCTGGTGATGGTTCAACATTTCATGATGCTTATGCTTTAATTGAAGAGATGGCTACCAATAATTTTCAATGGCCTTCTTAGAGTGTGAATCCAAAGAAAGTAGCCAACATTCATAAAACTGATGCATTTACTATGTTAGCAAATCAAGTTGCTGCAATTTCAAGGAAGTTAGTCCAATTTGGAATGAATTTTTCTCAACCAATTTTCATGATTGAAGAGAATTCATTAGGCTAAATGGTAGATTCTCAAGCATTATTAGAAACTTTGAATGCCATAAATAATAAGCAAAATAACCCATATTCCAATTATTATAACCCAGGTTGGAAGAACCATCCCAACTTTAACTAGAATAACAATTCGATGGTAATAATCAACAATGGGGGAACAACCAAGTAAACCCATTGGGAAATTGGAATAACCAAGGGAATAATAATTATAGATCTACTTATCCTCCAGGAATCAATAGTAATACACAATTTAAGGATAAGAAGTTGTCTATAGAAGAAGTGGTGTTACCAATGGGTAATCTGTTACAAAGTCAAAGAGCTACAATTAGAAATATTGAGAATCAACTTGGGAAAGTCTCAAGTTCATTAAGTAATAGATCCCAATGAACACTTCCTAGTAATATTGAATCAAATCCAAAAGACTAAAATAAAGAGCAAGTAAAGCCGCACAACTTAGAAGTGGAAGAGAGTTGGAAGGTAGGGTTGAAAAAGAGATTGAAGTAGAGAGAGAATAAATTGAAGAATCAAAAGAGAACACTCCAAAAGATTCTGAAAGACTTATTTCTCCACCGAAAATTGATTTAGAAAAACCACCACCTCCATTTCCTCAGAGACTTCGACAACAAAAGTTGGATAAGCAATTCTCAAAATTTCTGGAAATATTTAAGAAGCTTACAATAAATATTTCATTTGTTGAAGCCTTAGAACAAATACCAAGCTATGTAAAGTTTATGAAGGATATTCTCAACATAAAAAGGAAGTTTAAAGATAATGAGACTGTTGCACCTAGTGAGGAGTGTAGTGCTGTAATTCAGAAGAAACTTCCTGAAAAGCTTAAAGATCCTGGTAGCTTTACAATTTCATGTGCAATAGGACACAGATTTTATGAGAAAGCTTTATGTGATTTAGGTGCAAGCATTAAACTTATGCCAATGTGATCTTTTGTATTTGTGTCAATTCTTATTTTTCTTTGCCCTAATTTCTCAACAAGTGGTATCGGAGAATAACTCCTACTACTATAACTTTGCAGTTAGCAGATCGTTCGATAACATACCCTAAAGGAGTTATAGAAGATGTCCTAGTGAAAGTGGATCAATTTATCTTTCTTATTGATTTCATTGTACTAGATAAGGAGGAAGATAAAGAGATAGCTCTCATTTTGGGGAGACCTTTCCTAGCCACAGGAAGAGCAATGATAGTTTGCAGAAAGGGGAATTAACAATGCGCGTCAATGATTAAACTGCTACTTTTAACTTTTCAAAATGAACAAAATACCCTGCAAAAGGTAAAGATGATGAATGTTATAGAATGAATGTTATAAGGTATGTGAGCGAATGCCATTTGAAGACTACTTATGAAGAAAAAGATTTGGAACATGTGAAAAAAGATGAATTAGATCAATGTGTAAACCTTTTTAAGGAAGATTCAAGTTATGTTCAAGAAAGTTTTGAAATTTTTGACACAATAGACGAAGATAAATGATTTTGTCCATCTATTAGCAGAACTTGAGTTGAAATTACTTCTTGAACATTTAAAATATGCCTTTTTAGGAGATTCCTCTGCTTTACCTGTTATAATTTCCTCGAAGTTAACAAAGGAAGAAGAAGAAAAGCTTATGAAAATTCTGAAAATTTTTAGGAAAGCCTTCGGATGGACAATTGCTAATATTAAAGGAATCAGTCCTTCAATTTGTATGCATAGAATTAATCTGGAAGAAAACTGTAAAGCTAGTGTTGATCCACAAAGGAGATTAAATCCTACTATGAAAGAATCTGTAAAGAAAGAATATTTAAGTGGTTAGATGCTGGAATTATTTACCCTATTTCAGATAGTGCATGGGTTAGTCCAATTCAGTTTGTTCCTAAGTAGATGCTGGAATTATCTACCCTATTTCAGATAGTGCATGGGTTAGTCCAATTCACTGTGTTACTAAGAAAGGGTGGCGTTGATTATAGAAAATTAAATCTTGCCACTAGGAAAGATCATTTTCCACTACCCTTTCTAGATTTTATAGAAAATTAAATCTTGCCACTAGGAAAGATCATTTTCCATTACCCTTTCTAGATCAAAATCATTTTCCACTACCCTTTCTAGATCAAATGCTGGATAGACTAGCTGGGCACAAATACTTTTGTTTTCTGGATGGATATACCAGTTATCACCAAATTCAAATATCTTCTGGGATCAAGAGAAAACAACATTTACCAATCCTTATAGTGCTTTTGCTTTTAGAAGAATGCCCTTTGGTTTATGTAATGCCCTTGCAACATTTTAAAGATGTATGATGACAATTTTTTGCGATTTAACTGAAAAAAGATTGAAGTCTTTATGGATGACTTTTTAGTGCTTAGAACTTTATTTGACTCATGTTTTGAATATTTATCTAAAGTTCTTAAGCACTATGAAGAAACAAATTTAGTGTTTAACTGGGAAATATTCTAATTTAAGGTAACAGGAGGAATTGTATTAGGTCATCAAATATCAGAAAGTGGTATGGAAGTAGATCCTGCTAAAATTAAAGTGATCGCTAATTTACGTTATCCAATAAATGTAAGGAAAATTAGAGTTTTTTGGGACATGCTGGATTCTACACACGATATATTAAGGACTTTTCTAAGATTGCTAAGCCTTTATACCATTTACTGGAGAAAGATGCAATTTTTAATTTTGATGATGAATGCCTAAAAGTTTTTAAATTATTAAAAGAAAAATTAATCACTGCACCAATTATAGTTTCACCAAATTGGGAAAAACCTTTTGAACTTATGTATGATGCAAGTGATTATGCTATTGGAGCTCTTTTAGGGCAAAGATATGATAAAATTTTCAAATTTATTTACTATGCTAGTAAAACTCTTAATGAAACTCAAATTAATTATACAACAACTGAAAAAGAGTTATTAGCAATAGTATATGCCTTTGATAAATTTAGATCATATTTAATTGGAACTCATTGTATAGTGCATACAAATCATTCTGCTATTAAGTACTTAATGAAAAAGAAGGATACTAAACCAAGACTTATAAGATGGATTCTTCTTTTACAAGAATTTGATTTTGAAATAGTAGATCGGAAGGGTACTGGAAATCAAATTGATGATCAATTGTCCAGGCTTGATGAATTAGAAAAACCACTCTGTTTTGAAAAAGAAACTAATGAACATTTTACAGATGAAAAATTGTTCATTGTAAATGAGTGGCGTGTTCCGTAGTATGCCGACATTGCGAACTATATTGTTAGTGATCTTAAAACTATGGAATGACATACCAACAAACGAGGGAATGACATTGTGAACTATATTGTTAGTGATCTTAAACCCAATGGAATGACATACCAATAAATGAGGAAATTTATTTCTGAAGCTAAGCACTTATTTTTGGGATGACCCATTTTATATAAAATAAGGGAAGGATCTGATTATTCGAAGATGTGTACCATTAGAAGAAACTTATGAAATTATCCAAAAATGTAATAATTCTGATTTTGTGAAGATGTGTACCATTAGAAGAAACTTATGAGATTATCCAAAAATGTCATAATTCTAATTTTGTGGGACATTTTGGTGTTGAAGATGTGTACCATTAGAAGAAACTTATGAGATTATCCAAAAATGTCATAATTCTAATTTTGGACATTAGAAGAAACTTATGAAATTATCCAAAAATTTCATAATTCTAATTTTGGGGGACATTTTTGGTGTTGATAAAACAACATACAAAATTCTAAAATCTGGATTTTATTGCCTACAATTTTTAGAGATGTTAATGCTTTTATCAAAACTTGTGATAGATGTCAAAGAGTAGGCAATATTTCTAGAAGAAATGAGATGCCCCTCAATTATATGCTATAAGTTAAAATATTTGATGTTTGGGGATTAGATTTCATGGGACTATTTATACCATCTTTCGAAAAATTTTATATTTTGTTAGCAGTGGACTATGTATCCAAATGAATAGAAGATGTTGATTTACCTCGATGTGATGCTCAAAGTGTTGCAAAATTTTTTAAAACAAACATGTTTTGTAGATTTAGGATGTCGTGAGTTATCATTACTGATGGGGGAAGTCATTTCAGAAATGCCTTTATGGAGAAGTTATTAAAGAAATATCATATAAATCATAAGATTGCTACTGCTTATCATCCTCAGCAAGTGGTTTGGTTGAATTATCCAGTTGGGAAATTAAAAGAATTATGAAAAAATCTGTGAATCCAATAAAAATGGATTGGTCAGTCAAACTTGACTATGCTTTGTGGGCTTATAGAACTGCATATAGAACTCCTATAGGAATGTCCCCATATAGGCTAATATTTGGGAAAGCTTGTCACTTACCAGTTGAACTTGAGCATAAAGCATATTGGTATGTTAAAGAGTTCAATTATAATTTAAAAGATGCTGGTGAGAAAAGATTATTACAATTAAATGAGCTTGAAGAGATAATGAATGAATCTTATGAGAGTGCTAAGATTTATAAAGAAAAGATGAAAATGTGGCATGATCGAAAGATTCTTAGTAAAAATTTTCAGCCAGGGTAACAAGTTTTGTTATATAATGCAAGGTTAAGATTACTTCCAGGAAAACTTAAGTCCATGTGGATGGGCCCATTTGTTGTGATAAAAGCTTATCCTTATGGAGCTGTGGATATTAAAGATCCTAGTTCTGAGAAAATTTTTAAAGTGAATGGACATAGAGTGAAACCTTATTATATAGGGGATCAACATAAATATAATGATGGAATGATGTCGAGTCAACCAGAATGAGCACTAGTTACGTCGGACTGACGACGTAAAACTAAGCGCTTTGTGGGAGGCAACCCGTAGTTATCAGAGTGTTTTTGCTTTGATTTTTGTTTTGAGTCTAATTAAGAAATTTGGGGTAGTATTTTTGAATTTATTATGTGCTAGTAATAATTTTTAGACTTTATTTAGTGACCTAGACATGTTAGAATGAGAATTTGGATGTTAAGTTGACTGGTGTAAAAATGTGCACTGACGCTTAAGCGCCAGATCCAGCGTTTAAGCACGGTAATTTAATCAGATGTACAAATTTCAATTTCTTGAAGGTATAACTGTACGTGTCTTGGCAGTTTCTAGTCGTGCCTAGAAGTTATGAGGGGGAATTAGGCCTATAAATAAAAGGGGTTTGTAAAGGAATTTCACCCCGGATTATTTTAAGCCCTAAAAGTTTAAGAAAGAGAGAGATTTAGAGAAAATGAATAAATGGAGATATATTTGAAGAAGTAAGAAGTCATGAGGAAGAAATTCATTAGTCAAAGTGCATAGGAGATGTATAACGGTTACTTAGCCGTCAGTATTGAAGGGATATCGAAGAAGATCAACAAGATGAAGAATATTATATATGTATTAGAGACTAAGGTGCTTGAATTGCATGCTCGTCTAGAACATATTGGGTGGTAACTTAAGATGCAATTCGTCCATACCAGTTATGTAGAGCAAGCGGATAAAGTGATGTTCCTTAAGCAAAAGTGGATCGAAGATGGTATTAGAGCTCGTTACCACCGTCCGTTTTATTAACTCTGTATTCCTGGAGAGACTACTAAGAGACAAGGATTCATTCCTTCTAATGAAGAGTGGCATTAAGTTAAGTGTTAAGAATTGTGTGTTGGAGTCATATTTTTAAGTGTGAGACTGTTTATGTCTTGTGTTTAGTGTTTGTGTCACTTATGTTTTTAATTGTAAATGTGTGTTAAGTGTTTTGTACTTTGAAAAATTTTCTCATCCAAAACTATTTAGAGGAGAGACTAAGTGTTAAATGTGTTTGTACTTGTTTGTGAATTAATATAAGTTTGTTTTTTGTGAAAATCTATGTTATTTTTAGCCTTGAATTGAATTAATTATTATGGAGAATTTTGAGAGAGAAGAGAGTTATAGGAAGTAAAAATATTCATTTAAGTGCTATGAGACCATTTAGGGGTAGTTTACTTAGGCTAATAGTGCATTTTACTTAGATTTAAAAATTTCAAAAAGTGTGCACTGGCGCTTAAGCGCCACATCTCGCGCTTAAGAGCGAGCCAAACTGAGTTGCAGGCGCCTAAGCACCACTTACCCGCGCTTAAGCGCCGGTTCACAAAAATCGGTTTCTCGAACGGTTAAAAGTGAATTTTAGGTCCGAAAATACCATTTTCAATGCCTCCTATCGTCTTCACCAACTCGAGTTTGCGATTTTAAGGGCTAGGGCAAGTGAAATTTGGAGATTTCTTGGTAGAATCAAGTAAGATTTGCTAGATCCAAGTTCCTTGAGGTAAGAGGTTTACTTCTATGCAAAAATTTTGGATTTTCACCATATATTTTAAGCACATTTGGAAGATTTTAAAAATTCACTATTCATGGTGAAAAGTGGAGAAAAATCTATGGAATTTGCTTGGGAAGTTTAGTTAGTTCTTTTTGGAAGTTTAGTTTAGTGATTTAAACATGATTTTTAAAGTTATTTTTGGAATTTATCAAATTTGTAGAATGACACCAATATTGAAAAGGAGTAGAGGAAAGAGCCCATTTAATTCTAGCAAATTTGTCTGTTTAAAAGCTCGAGATCGATATAGTGACGCTCTATAGTCACAAAAATTGATTCAGGAGCGATGTTTTAAGAGTTCAGGTGAAGAAGTGGAAGACCTGATAGTCTGCCGATAGTAGGAACAGTTCTGTTGTTTCTTTGCTATCACTGGAATTTCTATTGTGAGGGATTTTTATGCAAATCTCCTGAAGGCTGAGGACGATCGAGTTATGTTAGAGGGAAGTTGGCACTTTTTACTCCAAAGGTAATCACCATTTACCACCAGAGACTTTATGTTTTTATGTGAATTGTAATCCTATGGAAGCGGAATTAGAGAAGATTATTTCATATTTGACTATTGGGAGATGACTTTGGAAGATTACCAATGAGAGGAGAGTAAATTTTCCAACTTCAAAGTTATGTGCACTTTCAAAGGCCTGACACTATTTCATTTTTGCTCATCTGCTTCTGTCCAATCATCTCAGTGAAGTGACCAGAGAGAGAGCAACGTTGAATTATTGTATTCAAGAGGGAAAATCAATCAATATAGGGGCTTTAATCTATCACACTATCATCAGTTCAGCTGCTGCTACTACTACTGCATGTATGGGATTAGCTTCCTTGATATTTTCTTTATGTGAGCAGACTGGAGTGAAGTATGATAGTTGGGAAGAAGTTCTGTTACTTGTAAAGCACATCACGAAGGTGAATGTAAAGACTTATTCTAAGCATTCAATTTTTGGCTGGAGAGGAGGATTTTCCAGGAGCTATGGATTAGAGATGTCTGCTGCATCTTCATCTAGACCATTTACTTCACGTACTTCTACATCTAGAGGTGATTCTACTAAGACTTAGGATGAGTTATTACAGAAGATGATGGATAATACTAATTTTACTACTGATAAGGTACAAAATTTAGAGTGTTTTGCAGATCATACTAATAGTTATAATAGATTAAGAGTGATTATGAAGAGAAATTTCACTCATCTTTGTAGAGCCTGATTAGAGGTGAACCAGGAGTGCAATTTCCTCCATATCCTTAATATCTTGATTATGAGCATGCAGAAAAATGGTATAGTGGTGATCCTAAGGATGAAGAGTAGAGCTGAGAGATTCATTTTATGATTGTAATATAAGAAGAACTATGTGGTCTGAGCTTGCTGCATTTTTATCTGTGTGTTTTTTTGGACTATGTTTTATGTTGTGTTTTGAATTTTTATGTTCTATTATTGTTGTGATTGTTGTGTTAGATAGTATTTCGTTTTTAAATTTTAGGGTAGTAACTGTTGTTTTGTGTTTAGTACTGTGATTTAGTTAGTTTAGAACTTTACTTAATTTCATATCTATTATAAAGTAGAAAGTCTTGCTAGCTTAGATCTAAAACTTGAAATTCAAAAACTGCTACCCTGTATTTTTCTTTTATCATGTTAGTGAGTTGTTTACTTTTATACCCATCGTTTAGAAGTCTATTTGAATCCTTACATGTTAAACTAAAATATAATTTTAGAAAATTTGATCAAAATTAATTTTAATCATCTTTAGAATTTTATACTTGTATAATTAGGATGTAAAAATTCCTGTTAGCATGTTATTTCAATTTTCATTTCCTGACTATATAATTATCTGATGCTAAACTGTTTAATCTGTTAAAAATTTAAGTTTGGGGGGGATGAAAAGTATTTTCAAAACTGGAATTTTATTTATTATCAAATGTACTACAAGTGAATTTGATTTTAAAAGAAAAATTGATTATATATATATGAAGTTATATTAGGGAAGCAAAATTTGATTTTAGAAATAAGTAAAAAAAATTAATTAAAATTTTAAGTAATGAAGAAAAACTTTAAGTTAAATATTTTTAGTATAGAAAATGATTAATATAAGTGACTATCTTTAGTAAGAAAAATTATATTTTTGAAAATTTTAGATAATTTAGACTTTTATTTTTAATACTTAAATTTCTTTCAATAAAATGATTTTCAAAACTATTATTATATTTATAAGTAAAAGTTTTATATCAAGACTTTACTTTAGGAAAGGAGAAGTGGAGTTCAAAATCATTAAAAGCTTATCCAGACATAGTAATTATTGCCTGAAAAAGAAAAAGAAAAAGAAAAGAAAAAGAAAAAAAAAAGAAAAGAAAAATAAAAGAAAAAGAAAAGAAATGTAAGGGAGGAGAAGCTTGAGAATTAATGTCTAATCAAAAATTGGTTCTACATTTGATCTTTTAAAAATATAAGACATGATAAAATCTTAAGCTTATAAATATAATATAGTAAGTAAAATTATTTTTAATAAAAATTTTTTTGTAGAGAAAATAAAAGAACTAAAATCTAAATTTAGAAAACTTACAATATTTCTGAAGTAGATATGTACTCATATTTTCATAGTTCTTAACATTAAAAATTTTCAAACTTTAAGTTTGTCTCATTTACTAATTATTTTTTCTAAATTGGACTACAATATTTCTAAATCCAAATTTTAGTAACTCCTAAAGAAACTCATATACATATCATACATATTTGGTTTTTAAAGATTGAAGTGTCACTTGAGGACAAGTAACATTTTAAGTTTGGGGGATTTTGATACACCTAAAATATATAGTATTTTTAGACATATTTTTATACCTATTTTTGAGATATTACGCTTTAATGGAAGGTATTTTTGTGTTTTTCTTGCAGATACAAGTAAAAATGGAAAAAATGCTTAAAGGAGTGAAAAAGGATGAAATTAGGAGCAAAAAGGTGAAAAATTGTGCAAAAGAGTTTTGACGTCTAAGCGTCAGATCCGGTGCATAAGCACCGGTTAAACAGAGAAGGCCGCGCCTAAGCGCTGAGACCCGCGCTTAAGCGCCAGTGGCAGTTACTAATTGAGTAAAATCGATTTTCACAAATTTCAACGAGGTTTTTGAGGCACCTATTGGCTTAATAGGTGGTTGTGACCACCATGGAAGAAAGTTTGAAGCTGTGTTGGAGCTGGGCCCTTCTCTCAAGCCACACATTACCAAAATCTTGGAAATTTGTTGGACTCTCCCAAAGCCTGGATGGGCCAAAGTTAACACTGATGGTAGCTATAAATCTCAGTCAGCCGGTATTGGTGGTGTCTTCAGGAACCATGAGGGGAGATGTATCTTGTTTTTTCAATCTCCTGTTAAAGCTTTAGACTCCCTTGAAGCAGAATGTCAAGCTATATTTTGGGCAATCAATTTAGCCAGATCTTACCATTTTAACCAGCTATGGGTTGAATCTGACTCCTTGCAGCTTATTAACATTATCCATGGTTCTTGTGATACCCCATGGAATTTAATCAGCTGGATCTCTGGTATTCATCAATTGCTTAAGAATTGCTCTATCAAGTTCTCCCACATCCACAGAGAAGGAAATAGACCCTCCAACTGGCTGGCTAGAAGGGGTCTCTCTACTGAAGAACCTTTAGTGAGCAGTAGGATTCCTCCCCCACTGGACTTCCTTTTATCCAGTGATCTGTTGCCTCTCCCTTACATCAGATAACTCCTGTTGTTGTTTTTGAGAGGTTGCCTTCCTTTCTATAGGCCCTCTCCTTTCACCTTTTCTTCATTTCCTTTGTATTTTGGCTTTGCTTTCATTAATGAATTGGAGCTTGGCTCCTTACTCTCTCTATATATATATATATATATATATATATATATATATATATATATATATACATTTATGCACATATTAGGTTTATTTTAAAGATTCGAACTGACGTAAAAGAAGAAAGGAGAAAGAAACAAAAAAAAGGTGAGTAATATATCAAATTATACATATTGAATATATTGTAAAATTAGTTTTTTTTATTCAAGTATTTTTTATTACAAATTTATGTTCAAACCCAGTTGCAATTAGAACATCGGTGCTTCTAAGAACAATACTTTATTTCTAAAGTTTGCTCTTTCAAAACATCATGACGTGTAGTATTTCTTCAGATATCATCCATTAATAGGAAGCATAGGTCATTCTCCTTGAAAATTTATCAGTTGGTAGGTGCCTCCAGTGTAAACCCTTTCGACCACAAATGGTCCTTCCCAGGTTGGTTCAAATTTACCTCCTACCTTGTGATGTGTGAGAATAGGTCTTCTAAGGACAATAATCAAATCACCAACTTTAAAAGTCTTGGGACAGAACCATTTGTCATGTGCCTGAATCATTCTGGCTTGGTACAATTTCAAATTTTGTTGTGCTACCAGTCATTTTCCTTGCAAACTTTCTAATTCTTTCTGTCGTAATCTTGCATTCTCTTCAATAGTGATTTTGTTGGTAACAACAACTCTGAGAGACGGAAGTTTAACTTCTAAAGGTAACATAGCCTCTGACCCATACACAAGAGTGTAAGGTATAGACTGAGTTGGAGTTCTAAACGTAGTTATATATGCCCATAAGGCTTCTAATAACTGCTCATGTCAATTCCTTTTATTTTTGTCCAATGTCTTTTTAGAATTTAGACGAGAGTCTTAATAAAAGCCTCGGTCAATCTATTAGCTCTCAGATATTAAATTGTAGAATAATGCTAATCTATTACATGTCTTTTGAAAAAATTATTGATTTTTGTGCTTTTGAATGCAAACCCATTGTCTGAGATAATTCTGCGTGGTACTCCAAAACGGTAAAGAACTTGGTTCTTGAAGAACTATAAGACATGGTGTGTTTTTACTTCTCTCAATGGTATTGCTTCTGCCCACTTTGAAAAGTAATCGGTAGCAGCTAGAATGAACTAATGTCCCTTTGAAGATGGAGGGTCTATAGGACCCACCACATTTGTGCCCCAACATTCAAATGGCCATGACGCGACTGTCAGGTGTATCACATTCGGGGGGTGATGTAAGTTCACTCCATGTACCTGACATTGGTGACAACTTTTGGTGATTTTCATACAGTCGGTCATCATTGCGGGCCAATAATATCCTAGCCTTTTAATTTTCATTTTCATCTTCGGGCCTGACTGATGAGCACCACAAAGTACTGAGTGTACCTCTTTAACGATTTCTTGAGCTTTTGTAGCATTCATGCACCTCAACCACATTTGGTCAAAATATCTTCGGTAAAGAACATTATCTATTAAAGCATATGATAAGGCTCTCTTCTTTATCGATATGCCACTGACTTATCATCTGGTAGCTTTTTTGTTTATAAATATTCTTTACAAGTTTGACGCCAGTCTTCTGCAGTTTTGGTAGTTATCATTACTATTTCCTCTTTACCCAATTTGTCCAAAGTATCTACATCGATCTGGGATAGAACCTGAAGTCCTTGAAAAGTGATCTTGATGGAATCATCCTGTGGACATGCAAATTCCTTGGCAAGTTTAGCTAAGGCATCTGCGAGAACATTTTCTACCCTTGGGATTCTATACATTGTCTCATCTGGAAACTATTCTAATAACTTCATTGTATAGTGGTGATATTGTTCCAATTTAGGCTTCAAATTTGTCTTTTGTCCAGCAACCTGTTGAATGATCAACTATGAATTTTCATAGATATTAATGTCAGTTATTCCCATTGATATTGCTAATTGTAACCCTGTTGTCAGTGCTTCATACTCTACCTTGTTATTCGTACATGGTTTTCTTAAATGGTAACAATACCCTAACATCCCTTGTTCCGCTGTAATGAAGATCAATCCAATCCTTGTTTTATCAGGTATTATTCTTTGCAATTCTTTATCTCTTTATGCTGAAAAAGCCCCATCAAAATAAAATTCCCAATGTCGAGTCTTGGAATTTTCAACATCCATTATATGTGCATCTGGAAAATCATCATTGAGAGGGGAACCAGCCGATAATGGGTGTGCTGCGAGGAAGTCTGCTAAAATCTGCTCTTTCACAGCTCGGAGTGGAACAAAAGCTATATCAAATTGCAATAATACCATGGCCCACCTCACTAACCTACCAGAAAGCGTTGGTCGGGTCATTAAATATTGAAATGGATTAAACTTCGAGATAAGTTTGACTTTGTGAGAAAGCATGTAATGACAGAACTTCTAAACTGTGAAGATTAAGGCCAAACAATGTTTCTCAATCAAAGGATATTTCATTTCCGCTGGAATCAAATGATGGCTTATGTAATAAAGAACATTTTCTTTACCCTCATCGTTTACTTGGGCTAGCAAGGCTCCAAGGGAGTTGTCCAAAGCTATGGTATAAAGTATTAAAGGTCTACCCAAAATGGGTGTTGCCAAGACAGGAGGTGTTGTTAGGTTTTGTTTAATGCTCTCGAAAGCACGTTGACATTTATCATCCGAGAAAAACTTTACGTCTTTCTTAGTCAACGCAGAAAAAGGTTGACACCTACCTAACAAGTTAGAGATAAAGTGTCTTAAATACGCCAGCCTCCCTTGAAAAGATTGTAATTGCTTTAAATTCTTAGGGGGGAGCATTTCCAAGATAGCTTTAATTTTTCCCGGGTCAATCTCAATCCAGCGGTGGCAAACAACAAACCCTAAAAATTTTCTAGAAGTCACACTGAATGCGCACTTTAGGGGATTCATTTTAAGGTTGAATTGTCGTAACCGTTCGAAAATAATTCTCAAATCATACAAATAATCTTCTTTCTGCTTGTTTTTTATGGCAAAATTGTCCACATAACATTCCACTTAATTGTGAATGAGGTCATCAAAGATTCTTGTTATTGCTCGTTGATATGTTGCACCAGCATTCTTGAATCCTAAAGGCATTAATTTATGACAATAAACTCCAATTGGCGTTCAAAAAGTTGTAAACTTTTTATCTTCTTGAGCCATTTTTATCTGATTATACCCGGACGATCCATCCATGAAGGAGAAAATTTCATGAGACAATGCAATATCTACCATCAATTCTGCGATTGGAAGAGGAAACTCATCTTTTGGGCATGCCTTATTCAAATCTCTAAAGTCCACGCAGATCTGAATTTGCCCATTTTTCTTCTTAACTGGTACTATACTAGCCAACCATGTAGGGTATTGTTCTTCCTGTATGAATTTAGCGTCTATCAATTTCTTAACTTCATTTATAACTTGTTGTTCAATATCAAGATGCATTATTCTTGAAGCTTGCTTAACTGGAATGGCAGTAGGATCTAGGCCCAACTTGTGTACTGCAACTTCTGGTACCAATCCGAGCATTATCTCATAACTCCAAGCGAAACAATCTTTGAATTTTGTCAATAGCTTAATCATATTTATAGATTCTTCTTCACCAAATAGAGAGCTAATAAAAATTGGTCTCGGTTCTTTTTCGGCACCAAGGTTAATTTCTTGTAACTCATCTACTGTTGATTTAATCTCTTCTTCTAATTATGGTCGGGCATCCTCAATTGTAGATTCTTCATAGTTGTTTAGAATTTCTAAACAATCTTCTTCATGTCCATTAGTAACAACTAGGCAAAATTTTGTATCATAAATAGGCCCCACTGTGCTGAACCCAAGACCTTGATTGGAATTAAATGCTTCATTATCATTATTCCAAAGTTTCTCAAAGTATCGTGATTGATTTTTTGACCATTGCTTCGGTACTAAACCGCGCTGAGCAAGATTTTGAACACAAGGCAAGTACCAATCAACAGACAATTCCATTAACTCAGAAGAAAGCTCATCTTTTAGTTCTACATTGATTTCACAACTAGAGGATGAAGAACCGCGATGAAACTTAATTGCTTTCGTACCTGCACTATATACATCTTTGACCATCTGACTTCCAATTTTATGAGTAGAAATTAGGGTGAGTGCCATAGTTTGTACGTAGCGATTAATCCGATCATACATTGAACCACGTTAACATTTTTCTTTGTCTTCTAAATTAATTTCAAACAGAGGTTTCTTCTGATTAATCGTTGTTGCATCTTTCTTTATTTTTTCATCTTCAGAATTGTCTTCTAAACCAATGTTGATGATTAAACTTTTTTGTCCAACAATCTTATTTTTCCTTCCGCGACCTCATCCCCGGCCTTGACCTCAGATACGACTTCTATAGGAACACTTACCTTCGGTAAAAGATCATTGAATCGATATTGGATGACCTTGTCTTTGTATATCTTCTGAACCTTTTATGTTTCTTGCAGCAATGTCTTGAGGTGTAACATTTTTTTCAAAGGAGTATAGTAAGTGGCATCTTCATGAATACCCACTTCATGAATTGAAAATGGCTGTAGATCTCCCTTTATACAATATTCTTGTCCTTCCAAACAGTACTTTATGCATTGATGTAGTGATGAAGGAACTAAACTATTCTCATAAATGCAAGGTCGGCCCAAGAGAGCATTGAACGAAGTCTCAAAATCAATGATATGGAATTTTGCAGTTGTTATTAATTCTCCAATTTTTATCAGTAATGTAATTGATCCAAGAGCTCTTTCCCCTTTCTGGTTAGAGCCTCTTAACATCATTTTATCAGCAGTCAACTGTCTTGCGCCTATGTCCAAATAAATCAAAGTCCATAAACTCATTATATTAATGGATGCCCCTGGATCCACTAATACTCTGAAGAGCATGAAGTTGCCGATGTTGATAGAAATATACAACGGACAATTACGATCAGTAGTCCCAAGCAGCAAATCATCATTTATGAATGTTATTTTTGTTTGTTCCCTTAAAAAACAAACCTCATCCAAGGAAGTACTAGCAAGTTGAGCTAAATAGATTTTTGGATCGAGCAAAGCTTTTATTAAAGCCTCCCTCATTTCCTTTCATAGAATTAGGCCATCGTATATACTCAACTTAGCATGTAATTTCCTAAGATGGGCTAGTACATTATAGTCCACCTTAATGCTTATTTCCTTATCTCCCTTTTAGACAGGTATTTCATCGGTCGGTGGAACTGGATTGTCCTGAGCAACTATTTGTTATATCGTATCTTTTGGACCCATTCTCAAAGGCAATATCTTTCCACTTCTTAAATTTATTTATGTTGCTTCTTTTGAATCATGACTTGACATTGGAACTGCCTCTACATGAGCTGGAGGAACTAATTCTTCCGAAGGTTCTACTGAATCTTAACACTCTAACTCTATCGCAATCGACGATCCGTGGAACTCAAATACTGGCTTATCATTTTCTGAATCATAATTATTATCATCAATATCTTTTCCAGACTCACCGTCATATGTGTCAGAAGTTTGTACAATTTGAGAATCATTAGAAAGATTGAGATTAGTATAGGGATTAGGTTGGTCATCACCAATCACACCATCCACAGAAATAGTCAAAATGTAGCCAAAGTTGAATTCCATAGTATTACGTGCCACTGGTGCAGCAAAGAAGAAATCATACAATGTCAGCACTTTGAGAGATTCCTCTCCCAAATCCATAGTAACTAATCTTGGATGATCAAGTTTCATTTCATATTTCGGCTTTTTGATGGGTTTTTCATTTTTCATCAAATCTTCTTCTACCGTAATCGACAATACTTGCTTAACATATTCTTAATTTTGAATCACAGCTTGTACCGAAGCATTCTGAATTTGATTCAGTATTTTCTTTGAAGACTTTGTCCAATTTGTATCCACCCATCTTTGACTGCGTAAGGATTGATCGAAACAATAGGATCAACCAAAAGTATATTGATTGAACCTTGTCCAGGTTCTTCCATATACTCTTTCAGGATCATTATGTTCCCATCCCTGAGATTGTATCCATCTAATTCTTGAAAGAAAAGTAATTCTCTAGAGTATGTCCAATCATTATATGATATGGAAAATATAATGGGTGTTCCTTCTTATCAACCTCATCGGGCTTCTTTGGTTCTAGCAAGCTGAATCCCGGTTTCATGATTAAATTGCAAAACATTTTACCAACTGCTTCATCTTTAAAAGGATACACTCTGTTCAAACATTTTGTTAGGGTTGGAATTGATCTGTTATTTGTCTGATAAGACCTTTGCTGGGATGACTATGTATGGTATTTCTGAGGAGGTTGACGACTTTGTTGTGGTTGTTCAACATTTGTTTTCAATGGTTGCTTACCCTTGTCAATAGTCACAACAGTCCCAGACTTTTTCTCAAAGTCTTTTGCTGGTCTCTGTTCTTCAAATTTCTCAATAAAACCAAGTTGTTTAGCTTCCTCTTGAAGACTCTCGGCTTTGTTGAGCAATTTTTCAAAAGTTTTAATTGTGACCCACTTGAGGAGGAAAGCAACTGGCCCGTGAATAATTTTTAACAGGATTTCAATCGCATGTTGTTATTGAAGTTGTGGTTCGCATTTCATGCTTAAATTCCTCCAGCGCAGAATGTAATCCACTAGAGTTTCAACTATTCTTTTTTTCTCAATCACTAAATCACCGACAATGATATGGTGTCGAGCCCCAGCAAATCGCTTGATGAAGAGATCTTCTAATTCTACGAAATGTCTTGACAGAACCATTCGACAATTCTGCATACTAATCAAATGCTACCCTTGACAGACTACTGACAAACTGTCGAAAAAGTAGAGCATCATTCCCTCCTGCGTTACAACAACTGGCGTGAAAATGTGCCACATGCTATCGAGGGTTTCCTGTTCCATCAAAAGTTTTAAACAGAGGTGGTACAAAACCCTTGGGATATTACACGGTATCAAATTCTTTAGGATATGGTCTACCCCTTGGAATTGATCCACCGACTTTAAACTGTGTCAAGGTTTTTTTCACCTGTTGTTCTATCATACTTTTAATGTCCTTCGCTGGTATCGAATTCTGGACATGATCTTTTTTACATTGTTCTTCCTTGCTAACAAAAGTAGACTCCTTTTTTTTTGTCGTCGATTTGTACAACATCGGTTGGTTTACCTCAATAGGTACTATTTTTGGAGACTATGGCTGTCTTTGTAAGGTCATAACAGCAACCATCATTTCTTCCATTTTTGCCTTCATGTATTCTAATTGCTCATCTTTTTGTTGAACAATCTTCTGCAATACTTCAACAGCATTCTCCTCTCCTAGTGCCTCTCGTAAGGATGAAGATGCTCGGGTTTCCATGACATTTATCTCTGTGAAATCCTCATCCATATAATCAATCAAATCTTCTTCATCATCCAATTCATCTTTCCTTTCCTCAGAAAATTGTTTAATATTCTTTTTGAGCTTTTCCAACTTTATTTTAATTGGGTCTTTTTTAGACACCTCAGGGTCATTCTGTGACAACTGACAAGTAGCACTTTCAACGACAACTGTAGTGGGCAACACATCACATAGGGAATTTTCCTCGAAATTCTCCATCATGGGATCCTCCATATGTGTTGGTTCAATGACCTAGGTCGTCACACCATCTTCTCAGATACGAATATCTTGAGATCAAGTGACTTGTTGGTGATATCCATATGCTGAGAACCGGTGGGCTCCCTAATGTCTGAACTAGACACATCAACAGGTAATCTCTTACTATTCCTTGACCTTTTTTACCACAGTAAGGGCTTATCTTGTACCCTAGGTACACTTATTCTTGATCCAAGATGAGATTTAATGGGTTTTCGTCCCCTAAAATTTGGGGAAAGAACGGTGATAGGAGTGACAATGACAGAAACATGAGGAACACGGGCTCCCAAACGCTGTTTGACGGGAATTCTAGGCAGTAGTGGAGTAGTAGTGGCAGAAGCGAGATCTAGACGGCGATCATCTGAACGGACTCTCCGAGAGGTTTGCAAAAGCAAACCTTCTCCTCTTCTCGCAAATCTCCTTGAAGGTTGCGAAACGAACTTATCATCCTTCAGTATCTGTCTCCTCATATGGAGTGACACAGCACACCATCCAATTGAGGATTTCGGTAACAGAACATCTTTCTTTCTTTGTCAGCTTCTCGAAGACCATATGAACTCGCGTTAACTGTACAAATCCTTTAGTCTTTACTTGGTTATTGTGATGGTAGAATTGAGACGGTGTAGCAGCAATCCTCTGAACGTTCTCTTCATCAAGAGCGGGGGAAAGTGGATGAAACTTGTTCCCTCTTAAGAGAGGGGAGGTCTCAGGTAATCTAATATCTTCATCTTCATCCAAAGAAATCAAGGCAACAACCTCGGTAGCTTTCACTTTCTTGATCTTAGCTATTCTTTAGTTCTTGTTCCTTCTCTAAGTTCTGGTCAGAGGTACATACCTTGAACTGGACCCTACTTCAAACATAGAAGGAGCTGTCAAGAACGTCGAACCCTCCACAGCGACAAACTCATCAATTACCCGAATATCCATCCCTTTAAGTTGAGTGGGGAAGGTGACAGGTGCAATGACTAGAGCGGTGGGGGTAGTAACAATTGTTTCCAAGGTATTCTTGATAATTTTAGCTATCTTTGCAATAATAGCAATGTCCTTCTTAGTTGATACCCTTTTCAAAGGTGGGAACTCATGTGTCAACTTCAGGTTGAATTCCACTATGGGTTCCATCATTTCAGGAGTTTTTTTCCCAATACAGCGACAATAATGTCTCTAAACTTAATGTCAGTATTATCAAACCCTTGTCAGAAGCAAATGATGGCTCTATCAGGCAGCTCATTCTTATTCACAGCCAAGTCCATTCGAGTGTCAAAGGAGAAGATCAACTTTGGTGTAGCCATTTTCTGTAATTTCAAATTTTCCAGAAATTAGACTCACGATGTTTGCGGCCATGGTTGCAAAAACTTAGGATGAATATCTTCAATCAAACAAAATCATTTAACTGGGTGTCTTTTTCGAAACTTATACACACACACATCTTAAACTTTATTTATAGGTTTTAAATAATTGAATCAAAATGTCATAAATAAAGGAAAGAATAGGATGTGTAGGACATGTATTTGTGATTTAAAGAGAAAGCTTCTCATATGAAATTCACTCCTACGAATCGTCTCCTAACATATCACACCTATTGGGAGTCCATCCTTTTAAAAATTTAAAGATTCCGGAACCTTTCTGTTTATGAGTGATTAAATAGTGGCTCTAGAATCAAGGGAGTTGACAATACTTACTCAAAGAAGAAATGAGTGAAGTACATCAATGGAAGAATGATTATCTGACCCACTAGGGATATGGATACACTATCGATGTATGAAGACAAAACCTCATAATCAAAATGGAGAGAGGAATTAGTCCCTAGCGGAGTCGCCAGAAATTGTCGGCTATTTTTTTCATTTTTGAAAATAAGAATTTAAAATTTAAATTTAGTAAATATATAATCTAATTTTAATTTTAGAAAAATGATATTTTTTATTATTTTTTAAAATGATGAGACCGGATATACCTCATATATCTAATAGTTTAACTAGCAGAGCATCATACCATAAATGATATATCATCTCAAAGGATGAACGTATCATTTATTAGTAGACTTAACTATCTAAACTTAAAAGTTTATGACTCTATTTTGGTATCCAAATTTATAGCCGACAAGTTCCCCTATCTAATACACAAATTAGATAGGGTTTAGATTAATCTCAGTTCTTAATTCCCTATAGAGGCAAGCCCCTATAGTTAGTTACATCTTAGACAACTATAGTCACCTAAGAAAACTCTCGATTAAGATCAGGGTTTTGTCATCAAGAAGTCAACGTTTAGGTATTCATGATTGCTTATAGGAAAAAGTCAAGTGGGATGGGTTCAAGTAAGAACAGTTATTTTCAGAATCTAAATGAGCGAAGAGTAGGAGATGTCAAAGATACCAAATAAGATTCAGTGACCTCTCAAACTAATATATGATTTGGCTTTACATCTTTGAAAGGGAAATTAGGTGATATTTCAGTTTTGCAAGTTATTTAGATATTCGGGACTTGTGTCTACATAGCCTATGCAAATAGCCCAAGAAAATAGGAGGATTTATGTCGTGCTAGACGAAAATCTCGGAAGCCTAAAAAGTTTAGGTATATCGTACTATATGAAATTTTAGAAAATCCTATAAGATAATGTGAGGATTTACGTTGTACTAGACGAACAACCTCGACATCCTATAGGTATGTTATTTAAATCTATTGAAACTCGGTTGAAGTTCCTTCTGCCACCATCCGTCGTAGTTTCGATTGCTGCCCGAAGATGAATCACGAATCAAAAAAGTTGTCGTCTCATTCCAAGAAAAAAGGATAAAGAAAAGAGAAAATCATGCCTCAAACGCCCTATCCGAGGGTGTTATACAAACATACTAGAAAGGTAGTAACTAAAGCATGAATACTGGTAAATGTATATAATATAATAAAGAACAGACAAAGAGACTGTGTAGTAAAGTGTGGTAAGAAAAATGCATGGGATATGTAGCAAAGTACAGTACAGTACAAAAAAAAAATATGCAGAAAAAAAGTACAAAAATTAAATAAATAAAAGCGTATCTGATCAAATTCTGCTAAAGCTTCAAAACATATTGTAATTATATAATATAAATGGGTTAGGTAAACATTTATGGATTATAAAAGTAAAGTTAAATGATGAGCATATGAATGTCTCAAGATGGGATATTAAATTTCAATTTGGGGATAGGCTCATACTAGACCTCTTTTTATTCCCTCGATTCCCCAGGCTACTGATATATTGAAGTCAACCTATCAATATCAATTAGAGGTCACCAACGAATCACCCCTATAATCAGACAGTCCTAGACCCTATCGTTTAAATGATGTGCGAACCCAAAAAATATATGAACTTATCTGGTTAAAGGTGTAATATACCCATGTGAGATAGTATCTGAAACTTATCAGGGTGTGATGGACCTATATGTGATATTAAGATGGGTGATTTGTAGTATCTGAATTTATCGGGGTATGATGTGTAATATCTAAACCCTAAAAAGAAATAAAAATCTATTCTTGTGGTATCTGTCATGTAGAACGTTTGGTGTGTAATATGGGATGTGCTACAATTGTAGTATCTATCGTGAAAAGTGTAATGTATAGTGTCTATCGTATGTCGTAGTATTTGTTGTGTAGTGTATGAAATGAGTATCTGATATGCGGAGTGTATAGGTGAGTGTTATCAAGTGTATATATATTAATCCAGTGTATAGTGTCTATGGTGTTGTATTTATCATTTTGTGGATGTGGTATCTTGTTTTATGGAGGTAGTATCTATTACGTTACAAATGTAGTATCTGTACAAAAATCTGTAGTATATGTTCTTTCCTAACTACCAATTCTCAGGCCTTTTGAAAAGAGTTAGAGCTGCCGACGATTTAAGGTGAAAGGGCATCTCACTAATTGAATATTTTTTTTATATTTCAGCTATAAACAAAGCTGTCAAATGGTTCTTTGCATCATCATCTAATGCCCCTCATCTTGAACTAATAGGCCACCTCAATATTTCATATGCTCATCTAACCAAATTTTGTATATTTCATGTCAGGAAAATGAGAGAAGTAATCATTTAAGAGTTTCTAGAACATCTACCTTCCACCTTTAAGTTCAAACTTTAAACTTGTACATATGATCATTGTATGCTCTACCAACTTTCCAAAGATAAATGTGCTTATACCTTCATATTATCAAATTCAAACTCATGAAATTTGTGTAACTAGAAAGCCAATTCCAACAATACTCTAAGTATTAAGTAAATATTCCTCCAACGTTTTAACTTATGAATTCAAATAAGGCAACGAAAGAAACGAGAATTACAATTCCAAAACAAGTATTCGAATAAAAAATATTCCTTTATTTCATGCATTTGAATGAAGCAGCAATGAGCATGGAAATCAGCCTCAATCAGTTTATTTCAAACAATCGATCTCAATATACTTTCAAACAGAGGTAGCAAGAATAATGGAAAGTCGTAGCTCCAAATAGATATTCAAGGACAAGACAACATATGTTCGAGTAAGGTAACAAGAGGAACAAGAAAATCAACCTTCAATCATATATTTAAATCCAAATATTATATGTATTTGAATAGGACAGCAAAAAGGAGCAAAAAAACTCAACTCCAAAATTAATTTTCAAAGCTAAAAGGTAAATCTCAATATGTATCTGAATAGGACAGCAAGAGGGGCAAAAAACTGCAACTCCAAATAAGCTTTTAAAACCCAAAGACTGATAATTCAATACATGCTCGACTAAGAGCTGCAAAAAGAACAAAAACTGCAATTCCAAATTAGTTCCCAAAGATCCAAAAAGGCCTCAAATATGCATTCGATTAAGGCAGTAAAAGGGAACGAGAATGCAACTTCAGATTCGTTCTCAATCTTAAAAGAAAAATCTTCAAATTACTTTTTAAATTAAACAGAACATGCATTCAAGTGGGATAACAAGAGTAGCAGAAATTTAATTTTCGATCGAAATTGAGAGATAAGCATGTTGTATATATTCGAATGCGGGCAATAAAAAAATGTGACTGCAATATCAATTTATCAAAGCCATGATCAAGAATAACCAGCTCTCAAACATAATTAAAATCTGACCTCAGTTTCTTGCTAGCTCAAGAAAAGAAAAGAGTAAGAAAATATCACGGGATGATAACTTCAAAACAATTTTCTTTGAAATTTCAAGAAAAATCACCGCTCCAAACGCTCCCTTAAAGGGGTATTTTCAGCTGAGCAAGGGGAGGAGATGCTCACGGTGTGGGTCACGCACAAACCCAAGTACAAGAGTTACTTAATTCATCGCACGGGAAAAACTGTTATAAGAAAGTGACCGACAGTTACGACCAGAGAAGTAGGTAAGCCGCCACTTGAGATGAATAAGGTGACCGGAGAAACCGGAAATGGGGCCTCCTTATTCGGCCGGGAGGAGCAAAGGGAAAGGTAGGCATATTTTGGTCCCAAGAGGGAATTTTGAATTCTTTTTTAAATGAAGGCTGGCCCTAATTAAAAAAGAGAGAAGTCTAGAGAAGA